>JAVJHY011556097.1:0-11383 GCA_035593235.1 Phascolosoma agassizii | reverse complement strand
ATCGAAAGCGGCGACACCGATTCGCGTGCGGCACTTCCCTGCCGCAAAACCGCAGGCTGGTGTGCGACTCCGTAGTGTCGGTAGCTCGCCTCGACCTGCACGCGCGCGTCGTTGAAGCACGCGCCTTGCCCCAGATCGGCGGACGTCGACGGACAGAGCGCGTTCGTCGTGCGGCCGTTGTCGGTGTTGTGGGCCCAAATGCCCTTCGGCATGAAGACCACGCCGGGGCGCAGGTCGGTCGCGATGGTCGCGACGGTGCGCACCTCGCCCAGCTCGTTGAAGATGCGCACCGGCGTGCCGTCCTCGATCCCGCGCGCCTGCGCGTCGTCCGCGTGCATCGAGAGCGGAATGCGCTGCGCGTACTGCTCGCCCAGTGACGAGCTGATCGTGCGCTCAGTCGCCGGCGAAACGAGCGCGAGCGGGAACTCCTCGGTCGCGGGATCCTCGGTGAAGTGATACAGCCCGTGCGGCGCCTCCTCTTCGAGCTCGCTCGCGACGAGGTGAATCTTCCTGTCGGACGTCGCGGGAAACTCGTCGACGAACTGGACCGGGTGGTCCCCGTTCGGCGGCATCGCGATGCCGTCGCCCGCGTTGAGCGCGGTGATCGTCTCGGGCGCGAGCGAGCGCTCGATCATGTCCTGCGGCGACGCGCTGTCCTCGTCCGTCCAAAGGCCGAGTCGGTCGGCGAGCTCGGCGAAGACCTCGTAGTTCGGACGCGACAGTCCGACCGGCGCGATCACGGGTTCGTTCACCTGCAGCACGAGCGCGCCATAGCCGCTGCGCAGCTCGTGGTGCTCGAGGAATGTGGTGGCCGGAAGCACGACGTCCGCGTACTTCGCGGTATCCGTCATGACGTGGTCGTAGACGACCGTGAACAGGTCGTCGCGTTCGAGCCCGCGTCGAATGCGCTCCTGATCCGTCACCGTCGTGAGCGGGTTGGCGTTGTAGACGAAGAGCACGTCGATGGACGGGTCGTCGATCTCGGTCAGTGCGCGCCCGAGGTGGTTCATGTCGATCGTGCGCGTGTCTTCCCACGTCGCGTCGACGCGCGGACGGAACAGGAACGCCTTCGAATTGCTCATCGTGTAACCACCGCCGCGCTTGCCGAACTTGCCAGCGACCGCCGGCAGTGCGAGGACGGCAGCGACCGCCGAGCCACCGTTGCGGTTGCGCTCGAGCCCCCAGCCGCAGCGCACGAGCGCCGTCTCGGAATCCGCATACGTGCGCGCCAATGCCTCGATGTCGGCCGCCGGCACGCCCGTGACTTCGGCCGCCCGCTCGAGCGTCCACACGCTCGCCCGTCGCTCGAACTCCTCCGCGCCGGTCGCGTGTTCAGCCAGGAACGCGCGATCGGCGCGATCGTTCTGGAACAGCCAGTTCGCGACGGCGAGCGCGAGCGCGACATCGGTTCCGGGACGCAGAGCGAGGTGCAGATCCGCGCCCTTGGCAACCTTGATCTCGCGCGGATCAACGACGATCAGCTTGGTGCCCTTGCCGTGCGCGCGCTTGAGGTACGGCGCGAGGTGGATGTTGCTCGCGTGCGGGTTGGCGCCCCACACGACGATGCAGTCGGCGTGAACGAAGTCGTCGTACGCGACGCCGAGCATCTTGCCGTACAGCCCGTTCGCCGCGGCGCCGCTCGGCGCGGCGCACAGCGTCTCGAGCATGCGCGTCGCCCCGAGCCTCCCCCACAGCAGGAAGTCGGTCGAGTTGTCAGTTAGCACGCCGTTCGAACCGCCGTAGTGATACGGAAGGATCGACTCGCCGCCCTTCGTGTCGCGCGCCTCTCTCAATCGGTCCGCGACGAGCCCGAGCGCCTCGCCCCAACTCGCCTCGCGGAACGCCGCCTCGCCCTTTTTCGAGCCCGGCTCGCGGATCAACGGGGAGGGCAAGCGCGTGGCGTGGTACACGTGCTCGTCGTAGTGGCGCACCTTGCTGCAGATGAACCCGGCTGTGATCGGGTTCTTGTGCGAGCCCGCGATCGCGGTGATACGCCCGTCCGCAACCGTGACGTCGAGGCTGCACGAGTCGGGGCAATCGAGCGGGCAAGAGGACTCGTGGACGACGGCTTTCTTTTCGAGCTTGTTCATTGGTCGAGGTACGGCTTCTCCGGCGCGCGCATCCACTGGGGGTCGATTCCACCTCCCGTCAGCGATTCCAGGAAGTCCAAGAGGTCGGCTTTCTCGCGGCCGGTCAGTCCGACGGGTACGAGCAGCCGCTCGCGCACATCGCGGTCGGCCCCGCGCTCCAGGGTCGAGTAGAAGTCGATCACTTCAGCGAGCGACTCGAACCGACCGTGGTGCATGTAGGGCGCGGTCATCGCGACGTTACGCAGCGTCGGCGTCTTGAACTCGCGGACCGCGTGGCCATCGGTGAAGAGATAGCTGACCTTGGCATCCGCCTCGCCGGTTGGGTCGTCGGAGTACGCGCCGACGCCATTGAACGGATCGGCCTGCACGTCCTTGATGCCCTGGAAGCGGCCGATGTCCGGCCCGCCGTCGACGTCCGGTCCATCGACGCGCGTGTCGTGGAACTCGAGGTCGCTGAACGTCGGCCCCGAGTGACACAGAACGCAGCGCGCCTTACCGAGGAAGAGCCGCAGACCGCGCTTGGCCGAGTCCGTGATCGCGCGCTGCTCGTAGGGTTTGATCTCGCGCAAGCCGCGCGCGTATCGATCGAAGGGACTGTCCGTCGAGACGATCTTGCGCTCGAACGCGGCGATCGCCTTGCCGGCGTTCGAGAAGACGCCGTTGATCTTGTCCTGCGCTTCGGCGTCGAGCGCGTGCCACGCGGCCGCGCGCGGATCCTGCGCCGGGTCGCCGGGACGCGCCGCCGCGGGGAGCTCGGACACGTCCGGCAGCTCGCCGAAGACGTCACCCCAGGCGCGGCGGTAGTCGGCATCGCGCGACAACAAGTGCACGATCTCGACGCGGCTGAAGTCGTGTTCGCGGGGATCTTCGAGCGGCGCGAGCGCCTGCGCCCAAAGCGTGTCGCGCCGCCCGTCCCAGAAGAACCACCGGTTGTAGCCGACGTTCCAGAGGCTCATCGTGTTGCGCGTCACCGCGCGCTGCCCCTGCCCGACGATCAGCCCGTCGGTCCAGTCCTTCGCCGGCACGTGGCAGGTGGCGCACGACACCTCGCCGTTCGCGGACAGCCGCGTGTCGAAGAAGAGTGCCTGGCCGAGGCGGGCGGCGGCGTCGCTCTCGTACACCGCGTTCGTCGCGTCGGGCGGAATGCTCGGCAACGGCGAGAGCTCGAGGATCGCTTCGACCTCGGGCGTCGTGAACGGCACCGAGCCGATCAGCACGCGCTCGTCCTTGGGAGCGCCCAGCGCATCTTCCTGCTTCGGACGCGGCGCGTCGTGAGCGTCCTGGGCGACGCACGCGAGGAGCGCCGCGAGGCCGCTCCACGTCGCTCCCCCCCATACTTCGAACGCGCGCATGCTCCCAGCATAGCGGCCCGCATCGCCGACTCCAGTTGACGTGCGCGACGCGAGGCGCTCGATCCAGGATCGATCGACTTCCGCGGCGTTCGAACGGTGTACGCGCGGCCGATTGTCTGCATGCAAGCGCTACCGTGCAGAGATGAAGTCCTCCGCCGCACACACATCCATACTTCTCTTCGCTTGGTCCGCGCTCGCAACCGCCTGTACGTCGCTCGCTTCGCCGAGCGACGTCGTCATCCAGCCGACGCAGGACGACTTGGAATCCGACCCCGCGGTCCTGCTCGAAGCCGACCGTAACTTCGCGATCGCGGCGTCCGAGCGCGGTATCGACGGCTGGCTGTCGTACTTCGACGAGCATTCCGTGAAGCCGTCCATGAGCGCCGGCGACACGAACGTCGTGCGCGGGCTCGATGCGATGCGCGCAGCGGACGCGCCGCTCTTCGCCGACCCCGCCGTCGTGTTCACGTGGGAGCCCGAGGTCGGCGGCTTCATCGAGCCCGGCAAGCTCGGCTTCACCCGCGGCGTCTACTCGCTCGTGCGCGTCGACGACCACGGGAACAAGGAGCGGCTCGGATCGGGCACGTACCTCACGGTGTGGCGCAAGACGAAGGCCGGCTGGCGCGTCGCACTCGACACGGGCGTACCGGACAACTAGCGCGCGTTCGTTCGGTCTCGATATGGGCCCGCGAGCGTACGGAGATCCAGACGCGGTCGACCTACGATTGCGTGCGCATGCCCTCCGAGATCTCTTCCATCCCCGGCTTCCACGAGCCGTTCAACGCGATCAGCCACCTGTGCGGGGCGCTCGTCTTCGCCGTGCTCGCTTGGTTCCTTGTGCGGAGAGGCCGCGGTAGCGCGGGTCGTGTCGCGGCGCTCGGCGTCTTCGCGTTCACCGCCGTGCTCTTGCTCTCGATGAGCGGCGTGTTCCACATGCTCGAGCCGAACTCAACCGCGCGCGGTGTCCTCGGACGCCTCGACCAGGCGGCGATCTTCGCGTTGATCGCCGGCACGCACACGCCGGTGCAAGGCATCTTCTTCCGCGGCTTCGCGCGCTGGGCCGTGCTCACGCTCATGTGGCTCGTCGCCGCCACCGGCATCACGCTGTTCAGCGTGTACTACGGCTCGCTGCCGCGCGGTCTTGGGACCGGCGTCTACTTGGTGCTGGGTTGGATCGCCGGCATCGCGGGGCTCGTGGTGTGGAGGCGCGAGGGGACTGCGCGCATCTGGCTTCTGCTCGGGGGAGGTGCGGTGTACTCGCTCGGGGCCATCGGGCTCGGCGCCGAATGGCCGACCTTGATTCCCGGTGTGGTCGGCCCGCACGAGCTGTGGCACGTCGCCGTGCTCGTTGCGTTGTCGATGCACTGGCGCTTCCTCTTCGAGAACGCGCGGCAGCCGATGGACGGGGCGGTGACGGTCGAGCGTCGGAGGGGCTGAGGCAGGCGCCGGCGCCGGGAAGCGTCGAGAAGTTCGACGGAATGCTGAGCCCTCGCGCGTCCGACGTGCACCTTGAGGGTGCAGCACATGAAGCCGCACGACACACATCTCGATCCCTCGCTCGCTTCAGTCGATGCCGTATTCCCGTAGGAGCGCGACGACGATGTCGCGCTGGTCGCGGAACGCTTTCCACACTGCGGCACACCACGTGTCGATCGCGGCGTCGCGCGCTTGCCCCGGCGCGGCGTCCATCACGCGGCTCGCCGTCATGTCGCCGCGGTCGCTCGGCAAGGCGAACGTCGGCCACTTGCGTTTGCGCCGGGCGAGCGTCATGTGCGCGCGCTGCACGTCGCGGCCGGTGACGCCGCGCTCGAGGTGTAGATAGAGGCCGATGAGCGCGAACGTCAGGCCGATCGGTTTGCTGCCGGCATGCGCGTGCTGCGCGGCCCACGCGTCGACGACGTGCTGGTGCACGAAATCAGGAGCGCCGTGCTCGAGCGTGTAGAGCTGGAGCGCGTCGTACGCGGCTTGCTCGCCACCGTCGGCCGCATCTGTTGTCTCGCGTCGCGCTTCGGGTTCCATGCTGTGGGGCGCGCCGCGTCGCGGCCGGCCGGCGCACGGTACCGCGTCCATCGGAACCGAACAAACGGCGGGGTTAGCGTCGCGTCGCCCGCCGCAGCGCCGCGAGCGAGCCGGCTCCGAAACGCCGCTGGGTCGCTCGCGCGAGCGGCGCTCCGAGACGCGTCAGCACGTGCCGCGGCCGCGAGAAGGCGAGGATCGAATAGACGACTTCGCCTGATTCTGGCGAGCGCTCGATGAGAAAGCGCTCTTCCCCGCGCTCGGCATGGTGCGGCAGCGTCCCGTACGCGAAACCGAACGCGTGCTCCTCGTCGACGACGTAGATCACGCGACTCACGTTCGTCCACCACAGCCCGAGCACGCGTGCGACGACGGCAACCGTCGCGTCGACCTCGGGCTCCGAGCGCGAGAACGCGCGCACCCACGGGAGGTCGAAGGAGGTCCAACTGCAGAGCGCGCGCTTGGCGGCGTCGAACGCGACATCCCCGCTCCCGAGTGCGGTCGAGTAGCGATCGACGTGATAACCCGCGGGCAGCTCGCCGCGTGTGGCTCCGACCTCGCCGTACGAGAACGGCGCCGTCCGGAGCTCGTCGAGCAACGCGTCGATGCGAGCGCGCGGCGGAATGGAGATCGAGATCACGACGCTCACTCTAGCGCGCCACAGGATCGGTTCCGCGCGTCTCCCCCGTGTAGACTCGCGTGCCGTGAGTTCTCGAACCAAGCGTCCGGCGCGTCGGCGCATCGTGTGGGCTATCGCGTCCGTCGCGGCAGCGCTCGTCATCGGCGAGGTCGGCTTCCGTTTGCTCGCGCCAACGCTCGGCGGCGTCGACCGCGAGCGATTGGCGCGTGTACGCGCATTCGTTTGCGACGGCGAGTCCGCCCTGTACGAACCGCGCGCACACACCGTATTCGTTCGCAAGCGCGACCGGGCGGGCACCAACTCGCTCGGCTTTCGCGGCCCGGAGTGGCGCATCGAGAAGACGCCCGGCGTTGCGCGCGTCTTGCTCGTGGGTGGATCGACGACCGAGAGCACCAATCCCGACCAGCTCGCCCGCGTCGTTCGCGAGCGTTCCGATCACGAAGTCGAGGTCCTAAACGCGGCCGTGTCCGGCTGGACGTCGGCGGAAAGCGTGGTGAACTGGTTTCTGCTCGCACAGGACTATCGACCGGACGTTGTCGTGCTGCACCACGCCGTCAACGACGTGCCGCCGAGGTTTCGGCGCGGCCATCGCCCGGACTACTCGCACTTTCGACGCCCGTGGACTCGCCCGGATACGAACGCGCTCGAGCGTGCGCTGGTGCGCGTGAGCGATCTCTACGCGTGGTTTCTCAGCCGGAACGAGGAGTTCTCCGTCCAACGCGCGACCGCGCTCCCCGTCGTGGACGCGATGAACACGAGCGACACACCGCTCCCGTTCCCCGAGGGACGCGCTACGTTCGTCCGCAATCTGCGCACGATCGGCGCGCACGCGAGTTCGATCGGCGCGCGCGTTGTCGTCATGACGATGGCGTCGCGCGCCGAGGATCGGCACGACTACGACACGCTGATGCGCCGCGGGCTCGACGAACACAACGCGAGCCTGCGCGCGTTGGCGGCCGAGGAGGGCTGGCAACTGTTCGACTTCGCGCGTGAGTTCGCAGAGTCCGACGACTCGGGCGCAGCGTTCACCGACCTCGTCCACCTCGCACCCGACGCGCGCGAGGCACGCACACGTGCGCTGGCGGACGTGATCGCAGATGGACTGGCGCTCGATTCGGACTAGCAGGCTGTGGCAAATATCATTCACCCGCAGAACGCCGTCCTCCACTCCGGCTCGGCCCTCGGGCGGTTCGTCATGGAACGCGTCGAGCAGCTCCGCGCCGAACACGCATAGGGTCTGCTCCCACGGGTGGCCGAGGACGCCAAACGCGAAGTCGCGCTCGAGGAACAGGTAGTCGTCGCCGTTCGGCAGAACCGGCACGGGCCAGTCGGTCTCGCTCGCGAAGTCGAACGGCGCGTGCGGACGGAAGATGTAGGTCGGGTGATGCCAGTCGAGCGCGAGGACCCAGTCGTCGGGAGGCACCCAACGGCGGAGCGCGGCGACGAACTTGCGGCTGAGGTCGAGCGTGAGCCGCCGGTAGCGCTCCTCGTCGTTGCCGTAGACGTGACCGATCGCGTAGGTCACCGACTCCGCTGGCTCGCGGAAGCCGGGCCACTCGGTCATGCTCGGGCGGAACGCGAAGTTGCGATCGACACGCCCTTGTTTCCGCGAAACGCGCCTCTCCTCAACGCCTTGCCCACCGCGGGATCGCCGCATGGCCCATTCAGGGCATCCCTTTTTGCCCAGAAAAAAACTTTTGCCTAGGCAAAAGCTCTTGTCCAGGCGAAAAGGAGGAGATGGACCTCGGAGATCGATCCCTGGAAGAGCTTGTCCTCGACGGGCTCGTTCAGAACGGCTGGGCTGTCGCCGGCGACGCTCGGAACGGGGCGTCCGAACGCATCGTGCAGCGCGGCAGCCACGCCTATGCGCTCGAGTTCCGCGTGTGGAAGGGCAAGCCGTGGAAGGCCGTGCTCCGCGCCCTGTTCGCCGACGCCGCGCTATCCGCACGCGCCCGGTCCGCCGCGGAGCGCTCGCTCGCCCCGCTCGCGGTCGTCGCGGCGGCGAACGTCAGCGACGGAATGGCCGCCGACCTCGCGCGATACTGCGCCGACGTCGCACCGGATGTGGCGTGGGGCCTCGTCGATCAACACGGTCGATTCGAACTCCACGGCGACGGCTTCGAGGACGCCCGGCAAGAACGGCGCGCGGACGCCTCCCCTCCCCCGAGGCGCGCCCGGCGCGAACTCCCGAGTCCGTTCAGCGACCTGGGACAGTGGGCGCTCAAGGTGCTCCTCGCGCCGGAGATCGAAAGCCATCTGCTCGACGCCCCACGCCAGCCGGCCGTTGGGGCAAATCGAAGCGAAGACTCCCCGGTCCGAAACGTTCGAGACCTCGCGCGACGGGCGGGGATCTCCGAACCGCGTGCGTCGGACATCGTGGCCGCGCTCGAGCGCCAGGGTTTCGTCGAGCGACGACGCGGCGAAGTCGCGCTCGTCCGTCGCCCCGCGCTCCTCGAAGCATGGCGAGCGGCGGCAGCGAAGCCGGCCGAGGAGTTCGGCGCGTGCTTCGCGCGGCGTCCGAAGGATCCGTCGGAACGGTTACGGCAGAAGCTGCGCGCACACCGCGAGAGCGGCGGCGAAGCTGCCCGTGAGCCGCGTGCGGCTCTCGGTCTGTTCGCTGCCAGCGCCGCGTTGAACCTGAGCATGGTTCGAGGTGCGCCCCTCCACGTGCTCGTCGAAGACTCCTCGCCTGCGTTCCTCGACCGACTCGGACTCCATCGCGTCGAGGAGCACGAGCGCGCCGACGTACTCGTTCGTCGGCCGGACTTCCCGGAATGCGCCTTTCGCGGGTGCGTCATCGCCGAGGGCGTGCCGGTCGCCGATGTGCTTCAGCTGTGGCTCGACGTGTCGGCCTATCCGGCGCGGGGGCGCGAGCAGGCCGACGAGATCCTCGCGTACTTGCGCGTACTCGGAGAGCCGAATTGAACGAGCCGATCTTGACGCGCGCGATCGCGGCGCTCGAACCGGTGGGCGATCGCCTCGTTCTGATCGGGGGCGGCGCGCACCGCCTCTTTCCGTTGCACCCCTACGGAGAAGAGCTCGAGCACGAGCTCCTCACGACGGAAGACATCGACTTCGCCGCGCCGCTACGACTGGCCTACGCGGGCGACGAAGATCTGGTCGCGCGACTCGAAACCGCGGGGTTCCACGAAGAGGTCCGGGGCGCCAAGCATCCCTGTCACCGATACCGATATGGCGACCGCATCGAGACACTTCAGTTCGTCGCCCCGCTCGCCGGCAGCGGCCGAAAGCGCAGCGGCGAGCGGGACCGTGCTCTGCGCTTCTCGGGCATCGTCGCGGAGAAGCTGCGGAGCGTTGACCTGCTCCTCGACGCACCGTGGGCACTGAGAATCGACGAGGCGCCAACGGCGAGCCTCCACGTCGTGAACCCGCTCGCATTCCTCGCTCAGAAGTTGCTGATCCTCCCGACGAGGAGCTTCGCGAAGCGGGGCAAGGACGCGCTCTACGTACACGACACGCTCTCGATCTTCGGCGAGCGACTCGACGAACTGCGTGCCGAGTCGTCGGCGCTGCTTCCGAGAATCAAGCCGAAGCAAACGAAGGCCGTGCGCCAGTCGATCGAGCGCTTCTTCGAAACAGCTGGAGACGCGGCGCGCGAAGCCGCGCGCATCGCCGCCTCGCAGCGCGCCGATCCGCCGACGACCGATTCGATCGCCCGCGCCTGCCGCGACGGGCTCGAAGTCCTGTTCGCCTGACGGGTCGTCGAACGTCGCGCCTAGCAGGGCGTTGGAGGCGCGCGGCGTGCTAGTCCGGGTTCTTCATGAGGTTGTGCGACGGTCGCTCGGTTCCTACCGGTGCTTTGCGGGCGGTGGCCCCGTAGGCGACCTGGCTCGCGCGCCTCGAGCTCGACATCCGACCGGCGGTCCGCGCTCAGTCGCTTCGAGCAAACGGTCGGAAGCATTCTTCGTGTCGTTGAGCCCCCAAGCGACGAAGCGCTCGCCCGACTCGCCACGCACGAAGTGCCGGCCGTCTGCACTCAAGCGGATCGAACTCATCGGGACGTCAAGCTCTCCGGTTTCACGGCGCCGGACAGCTTCGCAGCTGCTTGTTAGCAGCCCGAGCGCAAGGGCGCCCGCGCGTCAACCGGGTATCGCACTTCGCTGTCGCGGGTGCGTCATGACGTCGCCCTCGAACTCGCTAGCGCACGTCGTAGCAAAGCTCCACCATTCCGGTCTTGTACGCCTTCACCTCCGACAGGTGCAGCGTGGTGTCGCGTTCGTTCGGAGCCAAGAACGGGATGCCGTCACCGATCAGGACGGGCAGTATCGAGTAGCGCAGCTCGTCGACCAGCCCGAGGCGCATACTCGCTGCGGCGACGACGCCACCACCGACGATCCAGATGCTGCGGAACGTGCTCCGCAGGCGCTCGTTCACGAGCTGGGTCAGGTCGCCGGAGCAAAACTCGACGGAGTCGCGGGTGCGCGGGAGGTCGCGCGTCGTGAGGACGAAGGTGGGCTTGTCGCCATAGGCCCACGGCAGCCCCTGGGCCTCGAAGCCGAGCGCCGTCTCGTAGGTGCGCGACCCCATGACGTAGCAGTCGATCGTCGCGAGGAACGCCTCGACGAACTCCGCCTCCATGCTCTCGCCGTTGGCGAACTCGTCCGACGTTTCGAGCCAGTCGACGCTCCCGTCCTTACGCGCGACGAAGCCATCGAGGCTCGCCGCCATGTGCAGCGTGACGCGCGCCGTCGCGACTGCGCCCTGCGATCGGTCACTCTGCGTCGTCATCCCTAAGCCGCGGCTCGCCGACCAAACGGCAAGGATAGCGCCGAGTGCGGCCAGCGCGATGTCCTTCTGTGCATCCCACAGGTCCCCTTGCTGGCCGTTGTAGCTCTCCGCTTGGTGTGGCGAGAGCACCATCGTGAGGCCCCACTCGAAGGACTCGTACAGCGCGCTGAGCGCGAGCACGATCGCCACGCCCAACGCAACGGCCCAGCGTCGTCGCATACCTCCGTACCGCTTGCCCGTCTCGGCGAGAGGCAGGACGAACAACAGGCCGAAGGCGAGGTGGACGAACCGGTCGTAGTGATTGCGGCTCAGGTCGAACACGTCGGATGCGGTTCGTCCGGCGAGCGCTTCGAAGACGCGGTCGTAAGGGACGAACGAGTAGATGTACCTCGCACCGACAATGTGGAGTACGAGGAACGCGAGCAACGAGAAGATGCTCGCCCTGCTCAGTACCCCACGGCGGGACGCCCAATGGAGCGCGACCAACGACGGCACCGTTGGGAGGTGCTGCAGGAGTAGCTCGCGCGGGTAAGGCG
>JAVJHY011555989.1:0-11384 GCA_035593235.1 Phascolosoma agassizii | reverse complement strand
CGCGGCCGCGAGGTCGCAGGCCGCGATGCCGAGCGACTCGAAGAGTGTGATGTCGCTCGCTGATGTGCGCCCAGGAATACGTCCGAGCAGAACGCCGCCGAGTTCGCCGACGACGCGGTCCATGCGCTCGGCGAGCAAGAGGTCGCCCGCTTCGTGCGCTGCGGACTCGTTGCTGTCGACGAAGACGCGCGCGCGCTCGAGCGTTCGCGTGTCGACCTCACGCGCGTCCGGGGTGCATGCGCCGACGGCGTTGACGTGCGCACCGGTTGCGAGCCAGTCGCCCTCGAGGACCGGTTCGCGCGCTGCGGTCGCCGCGCACACGATGTCCGCGCCCTCGACGGCCGCGCGCGCGCTGTTGACCGCGTCGACACGGAGGCCGTGGCGTTCGGATTCGCGTGCGGCGAAGCGCGCGCGGGACGCGGCGGACGGGCTGAAGACGCGCACGACGTTGATGTCACGCACCGCGCGCATCGCCTCGAGGTGCGTGCGCGCCTGGACTCCGGAGCCGAGCAGCGCGAGCACCGACGCATCCTCGCGCGCGAGCGTGCGCGTCGCGACTCCGCTCACCGCCGCCGTGCGGATGGCGGTGACCTCGCTCCCATCGAGGATCGCGTGCGGAGTCCCGTACTTCGGATCGAAGAGCAGCACGACACCCTGGTGGGTGTCGTAGGGCGTGCCGTGGTTGCCCGGATGCACGGTCACGACCTTGAGGCCGACCGCCTCTCCGCCGGCCCCAGCGGCGGACGCCTCGAGTGGCAGGGCACCGGGCATCAAACCCAGGATGCGCTGCGCGCCGTCTCGTTCGGGGAGGAAGAGCGGCCAGCGCAGCGGGTTCGTCGCGTCGCCCCGTGAATAGGCGGCGAGCGCGGCGGCGACGTGCTCGATACACGCGGACATCGGCAGGGCCTCACGCACCTCTTCCTGCGTCAGGACCAGCGTCGACATCAGTCGTCCGCGTTCTTCTTCTTCGTCGTCGGAGGCGGCGGCAGTTCGACGCCGCGTTTCTCGAAGTACCCGACCAACGCCTTGCGCGTCTCGTTCAGCGCGCGGCGTAGGGCCGTTTGCTTCTCTTCGATAGCGAGTTCGAGCGCCTTGTCGACGCCCTTCAGCGCGGAGAGCCCGGCCTTGTGCGACGGCGACTCCTTGAGCTCGCTTGCCCGCTGGCGCGAGCGCACGCGGCGGATCTCGTCCTGCAGATCGGCGATGATCTCGTCCGGGCTGCGACGCTTGCGCTTGGTGACCTTCTTCTTCTTCGACTTCGCCATCGCCTGCTAGCCGATGCCGAGCTCTTCGGCGTGCGGACGAAGGGCGTCGATGAGGAACTGGATGTGCTCGCCGAGGTCGACGCCGAGCAGCTCGGCGCCCGCCGTGACTTCGAAGCGATCGACCTTGGCCGCGAAGCCCTTGTCCTTCAGCTTCTTCTTGACGCTCTTTGGCGCCAAGGTGTGCACGCCCTCGGGACGCACGAGACAACAGGCCCCGATGAAGCCCGTCAACTCGTCGCACGCGAGCAGCGCCTTGTCGAGCTTGGATTCGTACGGCACACCCCACTGCGTGAAGTGCGCGGAGACGGCGTGCGCGATCTCGGGCTCGCCGTTCTCGTCAAGCCACGCGACGATGCGTTTGGGGTGCTCCTCGGGCCACTGGTCGTAGTCCGCGTCGTGCAGCATTCCGGCGATGCCGTAGCGCTCGACGTCCGCTTCGCCGTCGCCGTAGCGCAGGGCCGCCGCACGCATCACGATCTCGACCGACCGCGCGTGGCGGCGCAGCGCATCCGAAGGCGTCCACTCGCAGAGCAGCGCCCAGGCATCGTCCCGGGTGAGAGTCATAGGAACGACTAGTGAATGAAGAGCAGCTCGGTGTACTTCGGCAGCGGCCACAGGTCGTCGTCGACGATGCACTCGAGCGCGTCCGCGCGCGCGCGCACGTCGTTCATCGCCGGCACGATCTTGTCGCGCGCGTAGATCGAGGTCGCGATCGGGTCGTCCCCGTTCTCCTCGCCGTGCGCTTGCACCCTGGTCAGCTCGGACAACGCGATACGCAGCCGGTTGACGCCGTTCGCGACGTCGTTCAGCAGGCTCTCCTGATCCGACAGATCGATCCTCGCCGACGCGGCGCGCGCGGCGTTGATCGAGTCGGCCAGGTTCTTCTGGTAGGCGATGCCCGCGGGCAGGAGCGACGTGGCCGCGATGTGGATCGCGGAGAGCGCCTCGACGTTCACGCGGTGCCCGTAAGCGGCATAGAACACGTTCGAGCGCGCGATCGTCTCGCGCCGGCTGAGCACGCCGTACTTCTCGAACAGCTCGAGGTTCTTCTCGGCCGCAAACTGCGCGAGCGCGTCGGGCGTGTTCTTCAGGTTGAGCAGCCCGCGGCGCTCGGCCTCACGCGTCCACTCGGCGCTGTAGTTGTCCCCGCTGAACAGGATGCGCTGATGCTTGGAAAGCGTCTCGCGCACGATCTCCTGGATCGCAGCTGCGGTGCCACCGCCGTTCGCACGTCGTTCGATCTCGGTCGCCATGTAGTCGAACGACTCGGCGACGATCGTGTTGATGACGATGTTCGGGTAGGCGATCGTCTGGCTCGATCCGACGGCGCGCAGTTCGAACTTGTTGCCGGTGAACGCGAACGGCGACGTGCGGTTGCGGTCGCTCGTGTCCATCGGAATCGACGGCAGCGTGTTCACACCCAAACGGATATGACCGCGTGTGTGTGATTTCGCATCCGACCCGCCGATGAGCGCTTCGACGATCTCTTCGAGCTCGGAGCCGAGGAAGATGGACAGGATCGCCGGCGGCGCCTCGTTCGCGCCCAGGCGGTGATCGTTGCCGGCGCTCGCGATCGACGCGCGTACGAGGTCCTGGTGCATGTCGACGGCGCGGATGATCGCCGTCAGGCACATGATGAAGCGCAGGTTGTCGTGCGGAGTGTGTCCCGGGTCGAGCAGGTTCGAGCCACTGTCGTCGGCCATCGACCAGTTGTTGTGCTTGCCGCTGCCGTTCACGCCCTGGAACGGTTTTTCGTGCAGCAGGCACTTGAAGCCGTGCTTGCCCGCGGTCGACTCCAGGAGCTCCATCGTGAGCATGTTGTGGTCGACGGCGACGGACACGCTCTCGTAGAGCGGCGCCATCTCGAACTGGTGCGGCGCAACCTCGTTGTGGCGCGTCTTGACCGGAACGCTGAGCTCCCAGAGTTGGTGCTCAAGGTCCATCATGAAGTTCAGCACGCGCTGCGGCGTCGTGGCGAAGTAGTGGTCCTCGAGCTCCTGGCCCTTCGGGGGCCGCGCGCCGAAGAGCGTGCGTCCGCCGCTGCGCAGGTCGGGGCGCAGCTTGTAGAGCTCGCGATCGATCAGGAAGTACTCCTGCTCGGGCCCGACGGTGGCGTGGACGCGATTGGGCTGTTCGTCGATCGTCGCGAGCAGGCGCCGCGCCTGATGATCGAGCGCCTGGCACGAGCGCAGGAGCGGCGTCTTCGTGTCGAGCGCCTCGCCCGTCCATGAGCAGAACGCGGTCGGGATGTAGAGCGTGACCCCGAACTCGGTCGCGCGCAGGAACGCCGGCGAGCTCGGGTCCCAGGCGGTGTAGCCGCGCGCCTCGAAGGTGGCGCGGATGCCGCCCGATGGGAACGACGACGCATCGGGCTCGCCCTTGATCAGCTCCTTGCCGGTGAACGAGTGGATCGCGCCGCCCTCGGCGACGGGGGAGAGGAACGAGTCGTGTTTCTCCGCCGTCAGCCCGGTCATGGGCTGGAACCAGTGCGTGTAGTGCGTTGCGCCGCGTTCGACGGCCCAGTCCTTCATCGCGTCCGCGATGGCGTCCGCGATCTTGGGGTCGAGGTTCTCCCCGGCGTCGATCGTCCGGCGCAGCGCTTGGTACACATTCGGCGTCAACCGCCGACGTTGGACCGAATCGTTGAAGACCTTGGACCCGAAGATCTCGGGCAGCGAGGTCGGCGCAGCTTGAGGTGTGGGCGGAACGAAGGCGGAGATGCTCTTGAGGGCAAGCTGGCGCGGCGTAGGGCTCATGGCTCCTAGAGGTGCAAAGTCGCGGATGTCGGGGGTGGAAAGGAGCGGTCGTCGGCAGTCTCGTCAGGACGTTCGAGGACGCTGGAAGGTGAAGGTATCTTTCGCCCTCGGGCGATCCAATCCGGCCGCGCGGAATTCGGCGCGGAAACTCGAGGGGATGCGAAGTCGTACGGGCCGCGGTGTCCGGTGTATGGACTCGATTCGCGTCGACTCGGGCTGGGCGAAGCGCGAACGGACGCGCGCCGCTCGGTAGACTCCCCCTGCTCGAGACGCCGGTCGATTGGGATTGGCGCCGGGCGAGAGTCGCTGGGGGCGGAGCGCGGCGGCGCGCACCTGAGAGGCACCCCTCGTACCTGATCCGGGTCATGCCGGCGTAGGAAAGCAGACATGGAAACGAAGACCGACGAGACGCGCGAGACGTTCGAGGCGAGCTTCCCGAGCTCCCACAAGATCCAGCAGACGGTCGAACACGGCGGGTTCACCCTCGGCGTGCCCAAGCGCCGCATCCACCTGACCGGAGACGAAGCCCCGCTCGACGTCTACGACTCGTCCGGCCCCCAGGGGGTCGACCCGCGCGAGGGGCTGCCCGCCCTCCGGGCTCCGTGGATCGCCGAGCGCGCCGCGGACGACAACCGCTCGCAGATGCACTACGCCCGGCGCGGGACCGTGACGCCCGAGATGGCGTACGTGGCCGAGCGCGAGGGCGTCGATCCCGAGTTCGTCCGCACCGAGATCGCCCGCGGCCGCGCCATCCTGCCGGCGAACATCAAGCACCCGGAGCTCGAGCCGATGATCATCGGCAAGAGCTTCCTGGTGAAGATCAACTCCAACATCGGCAACTCGGCTGTGACGTCGTCGATCGAGGAGGAGGTCGAGAAGCTGCGCTGGTCCGTGCTGTGGGGCGCGGACACGGTCATGGACCTCTCGACCGGCACCGACATCCACGAGACGCGCGAGTGGATCCTGCGCAACTCGCCCGTGCCGATCGGCACCGTGCCGATCTACCAGGCGCTCGAGAAGGTGAACGGCGTCATCGAGGACCTGACCTTCGACATCTTCCTCGAGACGATCATCGAGCAGTGCGAGCAGGGCGTCGACTACTTCACGATCCACGCCGGCGTGCGGCTGCAGTACGTCCCGCTCACCGCCAAGCGCCTGACGGGCATCGTGTCGCGCGGTGGTTCGATCATGGCCAAGTGGTGCCTCTCGCATCACACCGAGAACTTCCTCTACACGAACTTCGGCAAGCTGTGCGAAGTGATGAAACGCTACGACGTCTCGTTCAGCCTCGGCGACGGCTTGCGTCCCGGCTGCATCCAGGACGCGAACGACGCGGCGCAGTTCGGTGAGTTGGAGACCCTCGGCGAGCTGACCAAGATCGCGTGGGAGCACGACGTCCAGGTCATGATCGAGGGCCCCGGCCACGTGCCGATGCACAAGATCAAGGAGAACATGGACAAGCAGCTCGAGGTCTGCCACGAGGCGCCGTTCTACACGCTCGGCCCGCTCACGACGGACATCGCGCCGGGCTACGACCACATCACCTCCGCGATCGGCGCGGCGATGATCGGTTGGTGGGGGACGGCGATGCTTTGCTACGTGACGCCGAAGGAGCACCTTGGCCTGCCGAACCGCAAGGACGTGAAGGACGGCGTGATCGCCTACAAGATCGCCGCGCACGCCGCAGACCTGGCGAAGGGGCACAAGGGCGCGCAGGACTGGGACGACGCGCTCTCGAAGGCGCGCTTCGAGTTCCGTTGGGAGGACCAGTTCAACCTGGCGCTCGACCCCGTGACCGCGCGCGAGTACCACGACGAGACGCTGCCGGCGCAGGGCGCGAAGGTGGCGCACTTCTGCTCGATGTGCGGCCCGCAGTTCTGCTCGATGAAGATCACCGAGGACGTGCGCCAGTACGCGCGCGAGCACGGGTTCGACGACGAGAAGGCGCTCGACGAGGGGATGCGCGAGAAGAGCGAGGAGTTTGCGCAGGCCGGCGGCGAGATCTACCGCGCGAGCGAGTGAGCCGGCTCGTCTCGAACCACGAGCCGCGCCGGATCGAGGGCGTGCGCGTGCGGCTCATCCTCGCCGCGTAGCAGCGCCGCGGCGATGCGCCCGACCTCAGCGCCGCACGTCATGCCGTGCCCGCCGAGTCCGGCGACCCAGAAGAGCCCGTCGACCGACGGGTCGGGGCCGACACAAAAGCGATCGTCCGCGGTCAGCGTGCGCAGCCCGTGCCAGAAGTACGCCGCGCCGGCGCCGTCGAAGTCGGGCAGGTAGCGCGCGGTCTTCTGCGCGATGAGTTCCTTCACGGAAGCGTCCGGTCCGCAGTCGTCGGGGTCGACGTCGGTCAAGTCGCAAGCCGAGAGCAGGAATCCGCCGCTCTCCGGTCGGCAGTAGAAGCCGCCGTCCTCGCTCCACACGACCGGCAGGTCGCGTCGCGCACGTTCGTCGGGTGCGGTGACCATCAGGTGCCGGCGCGTCGTGCGTAGGCGGACGCGCGAGCCGGCCGCATGGCCGAGCTTGTCCGCCCACGCGCCCGCCGCGAGCACGACCGTGTTCGCTTCGATGCGCGTGCCGTCGTCCAGCTCCGCGCCGACGACCGCGTCGCGCTCGACGATGAGCCCGGCGACATGCGCGTTCGTGCGGACATGCACGCCCGCCTCCCGCGCGCCGGCGGCGAAGGCGTCGAGCAGCGCGGCGATGTCGATGCGCCCCTCGTTCGGAAAGGCGAGGCACAGATCCTGGGCGCGCAGCTCGTCGCCGAGGTGGGGGGCGATGTGCGCGACGTCGTTCGGACCGAGCTCGCGCGCATCGTGTTGCGCATCCGTCGCGCGCCAGGCTGCGCGCAAGCGCGCGGCTGGTTCGCCGGACGCGAAGAGCAAGAGCCCGACGGGCTCGACGAGCGAAACCGGCGCGAAGCCGGCCGGCGGCTCGCGCACGAACGTCGCGCTCGCGCGCGCGAGCTCGGACGTCATGGGATCCGCCGAGAACGTGCGCAGGATCGCGGCGTTCTGCGCCGACGCCATGCTCCCGAGCGTGGGCTCGCGCTCGAGCAGGCAGACGCGCTCCGCCCCACGCTGGCCTAGGTGCCATGCCGTGGTGAGCCCGGCGATACCGCCACCGAGAATCAACGTATCGAAGCGCTCCATGCCGCGCGCAGGTTATCAACTAACCTGCGCGCGGTCGGATGCTTGGCCCGCGATTCCGACGTTCGGGGGATCAGTCCGAGCGCGTGGCCGACACGCGGACGCGGACCTCGACCGGCGTGGCGAGCTGGACGGTCAGGACATCGAGGCCCGTGCAGTAGTACTCCAGCTCGCCGGTCTGGGGGTTGATCCGCCAGCCGTATCCAAACATGGTCGGCTCGCTCAAGACGAGACCAGGGAAGTCCGCCTGCAACGCGTCAGCGACGATCGCTGGAATCTGTTCGACGAGCGGCTCGCCCGACACGGCGGTGCCAACCGCATCACGCACCGAGACGACCGATGGATCGTACGGGCTCGCGGACATCGAACGCGCCGTCGCGTGATCAACGTCGATGTCGAAGGTGAGAATGGCGAGCGGCGCGGCGTTCGCGCCGCTCCGAGTCGATGCCAAGAGTATCGACGCGCCGAGTCCGATCAGGGTTCCGCGTCGTGTGGACACGATTCGAGATAGTTTCCGGTTCAAGAGAAGCCTCCGATAGAAGACGCCGAGCGGGGAGAGTCGGAGGGGGAAACGCTCTCGTATGCGCTTCTCATAGGACGCGCGACGTCGTCCGTTCAATCGCGCGACGCGGCGCGGGTCGCGTTTTTCTAGCGAGCGTTCTTGTCGAACAACTCGTCCGGATGGCCGGAACTTATCGCGACGCGGAACGTCGGGTTGACCTTGTCCGAGTAGGCCAAGCGTCGTCGCAGCGGGTTCTGTCCGGAACTCATCCCGTCCGGGTTCGACTTCGTGCTCTCGTCCATGAAGTACGTGCCGCTCCACGTGTTCTCCATCCACGCGACGTTGCTCACCCACTCGCGTTGCGGTCGCACGACGCCCGACGCGCGGACGACGACGAGCTCGTGGATCGTTGGCAGACGACCGCCGATCCACCGGCAGTAGGCGGTCGCCGAGTCGATGTCGACCCAGACGGGTTCGTCTAATCCGCGCGTCTCGTCGATGTCGACCGGTTCGACGTCGCGCTCGCGCAAGTACGCCTCGTACTCCGGCGCCTGTTGGAAAAGCTGGAAGTCGCGCCGCGTGACTTCGTTGCGGGAGATGCGGAAGGCGGCGACTGCACCGAGTTCGCGCCCATAGATTTCGGCGACCGCGGGCGGCACGGAGAGCATCGTCGCGGCGAGCTCGGGTGCGAGGGGACGCAGCTCGACGACCGTGGCGGGCGGCCAGAGTTCCGAGATGACGAAGTGCGTCTCGTAAGCCAGTTCGGATGCGCCCTCGCGTGCGGCGAGGATTCGGAAGGCGCCCTGGGGAAGGCGCCGAGGGTAAGGGCGTGAGAGGGCGCGGAACTGCAGGTCGAATGGCGGGTCGGCCTCCGAGGGAGGCGTGGCCATCTGGACCTCGATGCGCATCCCTTCGAATTCGCGCTCGGTCGGAAGCGTGACGGTGCCTCGCACGCGCTCCGCGGCGTTGTACGGGCAGTCGGGACACAGCTTCTCGTCGAAGAGGAACACGAAGCGCCATCCGGTGTCCTGGGATTCGTTCATGCCCGGATAGAAGACTCGCCCACGCATTTTCGATTTCGGAGCGAGTCCGGCGTCCGGATGGGGCACGAGCAACCCTCCGGTGGCGTAGGCGTGGGAGAGCGCAAGCGACCATGCATCCACGACTTGCTCCACCTCCGGAGCGAGTGGGGGGCCGAACGCGTCGCGCGCGAACCCCGCGTCGAAGTCCACCGCGTTCGCTCCGACGCGGCTCAGCAAGAGCCCGGACTCGACGAAGTCCTCGGGCGTTCGCAGCTCGTCCGTGCGGACGCCGGACAGCTCTCCGGAGATGCGGTCGCGGAGCGCCGCTACGCCGCGCGCCCACACGCTCACCGATGCGGCGACGAGCAAGAGTCCGGCCGCGGCCGTGAGTGCGACGTTCCGCCTGTTGCGACGCAGCCAGAGGAACGAGCGCCGCGAAAACGACGGCGGCGCGACCGAGAGCGGCCGATGCGCCAGCCACGCCTCCAGGTCGTCGGCCAGGGCCTGCACCGACGGATAGCGGTCGTTGGGTTCGCGCGCGAGGCCGTGCTCGACGATCGTCGCGAGCTCGACGGGGACGTCGGGAATCCGTCGTCGTAGGGTGGGAGGTTCGCACTCGAGAATGGCCGCAGTCGTGAGCTGTGCGGTTTGCGCGTCGAACGGATTCTCCAGGGCGAGCAACTCGTAGAAGAGCGTGCAGAGCGAGAATTGGTCCGAGAGCGGGTCCGCGCCGGTCTGATTCGATGCGACTTGCTCGGGCGCGACGTAGGCAGCCGAGCCGATGAGCTGCTGCGTGATGCGCGTTTGAGACTCGCTTCCTCCGTCATCGAGATGTGCCAGGCCGAAATCGATCAGCTTCGGAACGCCCGTGCCATCGAAGACGACGTTGTCGGGCTTCACGTCGCGGTGGATGACCCCGCGGTTGTGGCAGTAGGCGAGCGCGGTCGCGATGCGCAGCATGCAGCGCGCGCGCGACGGATAGTCGATGAGCTCGAGCGCGATCCCGCTCGCGCTCGAGATGCCGGAGTCCACCGTGTCGCTCGCGCCGCGCCGCAGGCGCCGGAGCTCGAGCAGGACCCCTCTGAGCGACGGTCCCGTCAGGTGCTCCACGGCAACGAAGTCGAAGCCGTCCGCGTGTCCGACCTCGAACACGCGGACGACGCCCTCGTGCTCGAGCACGGCGAGCGAGCGCGCCTCGTTGAGCACCCACGCGCGCTCGCGCCGATCGGGCACGAGGTTCTTGTCGAGCACCTTCAGCGCGACCTGCCGATCGAGATGCGGATCGCGCGCCAGGTAGACGCGGGCGATTCCGCCGGAACCTAGAGCGTGCAGGATCTCGAAGCGGCCGAGCGTGGTTGGCAGTTCGCTCCGCTTGTCGAGGTCGGTCGAAAGGGCGCTCAGCTCGTCGAAGACCTTGATGCGTTCGTTCAGCTCGTCGCGCGATTCTCCGGCGCGCTCGAGCAGAGCGTCGACGTCTGGGGTCTCCGAGCGGTCACGCGCCGAGCGGAACTCGTCGAACAGGCGCGTCACGCGCGAGTCGCTCGGGTCCCGCTCGCCGCTCGCACCCATTGCCACGTCAGTCGACGGTCGCAGAGAGCCTGGCGATCGCGCGGTCGAAGCGTTCGCTCGCGAGCGTTCGAGAGCAGCCGATGAGCTTGCCGATCTGCTCCCATTTCATGCCTTCGAAGATTCGCATCGAGATCACGTCCTGGTCGTCGTCGGAGAGGCGCGCCATCTTCGCAAGCACGTCACGCTTCTCCTCGACCTCAGCGAGCACCTGACTCGCCGTGCTCGAATGCGCGTGTGCGTTGTCGAGCGCGTCCGCACTCTTGTCCTGCGATGCGCGCAGCTCGGCCGAGTCGCGTTTCTTGGCCAGGTCGTAGAACTCGTGCAACACGATCCGGCGCAGCCACTTGCGCAGGCTTCCGGCGCCGCGGTGCTCGAACGTGTCGATCTTGGTCCAGGCCTTGGAGAACGCCACCTGCAGCACGTCCTCGGGGTCGATGCGACGGCGCACAGCACCTGTGATACGGCTGGCGACCAGGACGATGAGCATGCGCTCGTGGCGCTCGTACAGCTCGCGCCACGCGGCTTGCCCGCCGCCGCGTGCGGACTCGAGCAGAAACTTCGTGTCTCGGCCCGAGAACTCGGAGCTGTCCGGGGGTGAGAGGGGCGCGGTCAAGGGATGGAGGCTCCGTCTCGCCTCGCAAGCTATCTACCCGCGTTCGCCGGAGAGTCGCAATTCCAATTCACGATTCGTCGACCGCCGGCGTGCTCAGCGTCCCAGCCAGCGCAGGGTGAGCCCCCGCAGCGACGCGAGCGTGACCGCGCCATTCTTCAAGACACGGTCGTGGAACTCGGGATAGGAGAAGCGCTCGCCGAGGGCCTCGCGCGCCTGGTCCCGCAGCTCGAGGAACTCGCGCTGGCCGATCTTGTAGGCGAGTGCCTGGCCCGGCCACGCGATGTAGCGATCGACCTCGTTCTCGACGTTGTTCTGCGCCAGGAGCGTGTTCTCGTAGACGTAGTCGATCGCGCGTTGGCGGCTCCACCCGAAGGCGTGCATGCCGGTGTCGACGACGAGGCGCGCCGCGTCACAGTGCAAGGCCGCGGCTTTGGGCCTGTGGGTGAGCTTCACGACGGCAGCGTTCTCGTGAACGGTCTGTTGTGCGCCGACGCGCGTGTCGACGTCCACG
>JAVJHY011555880.1:0-11384 GCA_035593235.1 Phascolosoma agassizii | reverse complement strand
CGCTGTACTTTGTCGGTTATCCGATCTTAGTTGGTGTTGTTTTCAATATCGCCGCGTCGCTAATTTTCGGATATGGAGCAGGGCGTCTGCCTGTGTTTACGATGTTGATCATCGCGGCAGCTTTATTGTGTAACCACTTACGTAATCGATCGCTAAAAGACAATCGTTTGATTATCGCCGGAATGTGCGATGCGATCTCAGGGCGAGTGGGCGGGAATACCGAGTAAGTGATGAAGACACCAGCAGAGAAGCTTGCCGCCGAAGGGTTTGTCGCAATAGAAGAAATATTGAATGCTGAAGAAATATCTCAAATTCGAGGGGAGTTGGCTGACGAGGCTGTTACCAGTGCAGGCGATAGACGATTTCTAGATAGAGAATGGTGTCGCTTGGTGTCGCATGTATTGCGTCATCGATTGCTTAAACGGCGATTGCTCTATATGGCGAGCCAACCTGTGTTGTGTACGTATTTTCACAAAGATGCGGCGATCAATTGGGGTGTGAACATACATCGCGATCTACACGTTCCCTTGCGCGCACGATTGGAACATCCGAATTGGGTGAACTGGAGCGAAAAACAAGGCATCGTGCACGCGCAAGCGCCGCTTAATTTATTGGCCGAAATGCTGGCGGTGCGCGTAAATATTGATGACTGCGTCGCAGGTGACGGGGGGCTGTGCGTCGTACCTGGTAGTCATTTAAAAGTGGATATTGATACGGCGCGCATAGAGTGCACCGGCCCTGCTGGTAGCGCGATAGCGATGAGCCCGCTGTTATTACATACCTCGACAAAATCACGCTCCGGCGAGCCGCGACGGGTTTTGCATTTCCTATTCGGCCCGAGCGCGTTACCGGATGGCGCTGAATGGTATTACCCAGGATAATTGCGGGCGGCGATACGCGGCGGTCACCACAAATGCCATAAATCGATGAGTACGTGCTGCGCGATAAACGGCAGCAGCGATCGGATTCGAACAAACAGATAGAATCCGAGCAAGCCATAAATGAATGCACCAAAAACTTCCGCAGCGCCGTTCTCCCAGTGCACGATCCCAAACAAAAGGGCGGAAGCGAACGCGCATAACCAAATAATCGACCGAGAATTTTTGTAGTGTTGGAGTAGCGGATAAAATAATCCTTTAAACACAGATTCTTCGACCAGACCTGCGACGATAGCTGCGTATAAAACGGCAACGATGCGCATCGGCCCGCCGCTTGGCCTAACGGTGTCGAATGTGAAGTCGGGCGATTCGTTTTGGAAAATGATATAGCCTAAGTTGACGGCGACGGCGTAGGTCGCAGAGAGCACGATTAGTAGAAAGATCGAGATCCCTAAGGTATCGATCCATTCTTTTCCCGTCCCTGGAAAATTTAGCCGAAAGTCGGCGGCGCGCCATTTACATTGCCGCAGCCACCAGTAGCAAATGAGCGGCACAACGGCGAAGTGCGTAATATCGAGTGCCCAATAAACAGCGGGGGATTTTGCGAATACGATCTCTTTGTAGAAGCCGTTAAGAAAACCAAACGTAAAAATAAGGATGAAGCTACCGACTATCGGGGTCAGCGGTTTTGCGTGTCCGCCGGTCTGCATCTTGAGGTGGCCTATCGCGTTACGCAGATGCTGCATGCGTAACGTTAACTGGGGGTATTAGGCCAACCAGGCGTTTGTTGGTCATCTATTGCGGTTCACCATTGAGCTTTAGTTGCAACCCCGAACGCACTAGCGCTTCGAATACGATTTTCAGCTCGAGGCGAGCTTGTGCTGCACTTAGATAAAAATGAACACCGGCGCCGAAGCCGATATGTTTGTTTGGCGCGCCGTAAATATTGAAATCGAACGGTTGCCGGATAATCCGCCTATCACCGCTGATAGCGCTTAAGGTGGTCATTTCGCCGGTTTCTCGAGCGCGGGCAATTCGGTGCCAGCGGCTGCCTCCAGCACTTTAACGGTGGCAAAAAAATCCTCGTGACCGATCCCCAGATCCATCGCCTGCTGGTATACCTTCAATGCTGCTTCAGTTAAGGGCATGCTCGCGCCCAAGGCCGTGCCCGAATCGAGTGCGACACTAACATCTTTCGTCGCGATAGAAAGTGCAAATACATCGAGATCGAATTTCCGTGACAGCACAAGCGATGCTCGATTCAGTAGCGATCCAGCAGAACTAACGTTCAGTACTTCTAGCAACGCATTCGGATCCATACCGGCTTTCGCGCCCATGACGAATCCTTCTTGGATCAGAACGCTTGCGCATAGGAAGATCTGATTGTTCACGAGTTTCGTCATGGTGCCGGCGCCAGCATCGCCCATATAAAAGATGTGCTCGGCGAAGCACTCAAGGAGCGTTCTAACAGTGTCGAACGCGGCGCGCTCGCCACCCACCATGACCGATAACGACCCTTTATGCGCTGCAACTTTGCCGCCTGACACAGGTGCGTCTAAGTATCGAATGTTGCGAGCTGCTGCCGCCTCAGCAATTGCGCGATTGAGCGCGACAGAATTGGTGGATAGATCGACTACGATCGCGCCGGCCTTTAAATGCTTCAATAACCCCGTAGCGCCTTGCATGACAGAGTCGATTTCCTTTGGGCCGGGTAGCGATAGGAAGATGACGTCTGAATCTGCGAGTGCTTGCAGGGTGGTCGCGACATTTGCACCACTTTCCTGGGCGGCTCGGGTCGCAGCGAGTTTCGTATCAAACACCGACAACGGGTGTCGATGCTTTAGTAATCGCAGAGCGATCGGGCCACCAATGGTACCGGTGCCGACAAAACCAATTGAGTGCTGTTGCATCCTTCACAGTATACGAAATGTTGCGCGCCACTGCCCTAGATTTTATAGCCTGATAATCAAGCGGCCGTTCAAATGACTTACCTTGATTTGTAGTTGCGCGGCGAACACGTGCGGCAGTGCAGGTGGGCGGTAGTCATCGCCAGGGGCTTAGGCGGCGTTATCGGGTCTACGCCAAATGAAGGTTTACGCGCCGATTGTGCCTACCTTTTTTCTCGACTTTGCCGACGCGAACGTTACCGATCTCACCGGTTCGCAACACATGGGTGCCGCCGCATGGTTGTAAATCGACGGTCTCGATATCGACGAGTCGCACCCGACCTTGGCCGGTGGGTGGCGCGACAGACATCGTGCGTACGAGCGCCATATTTTGTTGCATTTCCGTTTCGCTGATGAAGCGATGGCACACCGGGTAATCGCCATTGATTAACACGTTTAGTTGCACCTCGATCGCGCTTTTATCGACGCTATCTGTCATATCGAAATCGAGTCGGCCTTTGTCTTGACTGATCGACCCACCGGTAACCGGATGCGGTATCAAAGCGCATAATAGGTGTAGACAAGTGTGCATGCGCATGTGTCGATAACGATAGTCCCAATCGATTGCGGCGCTTAGATGATCGCCAGGGCTAACATGTTCAATATCGTTTACCACATGGCGAATCGAACCATTTGCGCCTCTATGCGTTTCCAACACCTCTATCGTGGGACCGTTAGCACAGCGTAGTACGCCGCGATCGCCCGGTTGGCCGCCACCTTCGGCATAGAACACCGTTTGGTTTAGCACGATCGCGTTTTCTTCGATGCGTTCGACGAGGGCGTCGCAGGATTTCAAATAAGCGTCTTCGCGAAACTGTTCTACGGTCATCGGCGGACAACGTTGTTATGATCAAGTTTTAGCGACATTGATTCAGTCCAGCTCAATGCGTCGCGGGTACGCGTTAGTGTCAGTCCGGATGCCGGCTGTCGTGATCTTCTCGATACCTAATCAAAGCTGACCACCACCTTTCCCATGGCACGCCGCTCAGCCAAGTCGCTAATTGCGCGTCCGGCTTCGGCGAGTGGATAACGAGCTGAAACGTAGGGTCGGATCTTCCCCGCTGTGTAGAATTCGACGAGTTCCTTGCCATTTTGCTGGCTTGCACTGGGATCTCTCTCGGCGAATGAGCCCCAAAAGACGCCTACGATTTGACAGCCCTTAAGCAATGGCAGATTTAACGGAATCCGCGGAATCCCGGCCGGAAAGCCGACGACCAGAAAGCGGCCTTCCCACGCAATGGCACGTAGCGCCGCTTCGGCGTAGTCCCCACCAACGGCGTCGTAAATGACGTCGACACCGGTATCGCCAGCCGCCGCTTTGAATTCGCCGGTGAGTGTCTTCGCCGCCGCTTTATCGAGACTTCCGGTAGGGTAGACAATACCCGTGCTGGCGCCATGCTCAATGGCTAGATCGACTTTCGCTTGCGTCGATGCTGCGGCGATCACGCTAGCGCCCATGGCCACCCCAAGTTCAACCGCCGCAAGGCCGACGCCGCCAGCGGCGCCGAGTACGAGTAGGGATTGGCCGGGCCCGAGCGCGGCGCGTTGTTTCAACGCGTAATAGGATGTGCCGTAGGTAAAGATGAACGCCGCCGCTTCATCGAACGGCATGGTCGGCGGCATTGGGAGGCATTTCGACGCCTTGGTCACCACCTGTTCGGCCATGCCACCCCAGCCGACCAGTGCAATCACGTTATCGCCCGGCGCGTAGTCTTGCACGGCGCTGCCAACTGCGTCGATAACGCCAGCGACTTCGCCGCCTGGCGAAAACGGGCGTTCTGGTTTGAATTGATATTTGTCTTCGATGATTAACGTATCGGGATAATTCACCCCGCACGCACGCACCTTAATGCGCACTTCATCGGCCCGCGGTTCGGGCGTTTCGAGCTCTTGTAAAACGAGTGTATCGGGTCCGCCAGCAACTTGGCTTACGATCGCTTGCATTAATATGATCCTCTTTTATTCGCATGTTGCAGTGTAACCGGAAGGCTATTGCGCTGCTGCAACAATCTTCGATTGGCATCGCGCCGAGTCTAGCCCGTAGAATAGTGGAACTCTAAGCTGTTCCTTTGTAGGAGACGAACCAGATGCCGTGTTGTCGTTTAGTAAAATTGTGGGTATTCGCGATGTTTACCCTGTGGTGTGCGGGCGCTGTCGCCGACGAAGATCGGGCGATTGGGGAAAACGCGTTTACCAAGGCTTGTAGTGGATGTCACAGCGACAATCCGGTGCCGCGTGCGATGTCCCCAGCGCAAATGTCCGAACTGCCTCCGGAACGAATATTTAAAGCGCAGCGCGAAGGGCTCATGGTTTTGCAGGCCTCGGCGCTGAATGAAATTGAGCAACGTGCACTAGCTATCCATATCTCCAAAATTCCGTGGGGCTCGGTTACTGAAGCAAAGGCCGCCGAGACCTTACGGGAATGTGCAGCGACCGAGCCGCTCGCCGACGATATATTGCGGCGGCCGCATTGGTCCGGTTGGGGAATTGATCTCGATAACACGCATTTTCAACCGGGTCCGTCTGCCGGTCTTAGCGCAACAGATTTGCAAAGTCTAGAGTTTAAATGGGCGTTGGGATACGCCGGTGCAACCACGGTAACAACCCAACCCGCTATCGCCGGCGGTCGGTTGTATGTTGGCGGGCCGAACGGAGGCATTTATGCACTTGACGCAAAAAGCGGTTGCGCGCATTGGAAGTTTGAAACAACCGATGCCGTGCGCGGCGCGATCCTCATTACGCAACTCGACGACGGTCGTTTTATTCTGCTCGCTGGCGATCGCAAAGCGTGGTTTTATGCCGTCGATGCGAATAGCGGCGAACTCCTGTGGAAAGACAAATCCGATGACCATGCCTGGGCGCTAATTACTGGGTCGCCGGCGCTGCATGACGGGGTGGCTTATGTACCGATCTCGTCGTTCGAGGAACTCGCAGGTGGTTCACCTACCTATGAGTGTTGCACGTTCCAAGGCAGCGTCGTCGCTTACGATGTCGCGAGCGGCAAGCGTCTATGGAAACGTTCGGTAATTCCGGAACCCGTGATTAAAACAAAGCAAACGACAACCGGAGTGCAACTATGGGGTCCCTCTGGTGTTGCTATTTGGTCGCAACCGACAATCGATCCTAAACGTGGCGTGTTATATGTGACCACTGGAGACAGTTATTCTGCACCGGCGGCGTCTACCAGCGATGCAATCGTCGCACTGGATCTCGCCACCGGCGAAATTAAGTGGCATGTGCAAACATTCGCCGACGACGCATTTACCACCGCTTGCGTCGCACCGAATGCGGATCCGGTTGCGCGCGAGGGCTGTGGACCGGACGTAGACTACGGGTCGTCTGCCATATTGCGTACCTTGCCTAGTGGCCGTCGAATTTTACTCGCCGGACAAAAGTCTGGCGTGATGCACGCGCTCGATCCGGACAATCAAGGTGAAATGTTGTGGCATAAGCGTTTATCACCAGGCGGCGTGCTTGGCGGTATTGAATGGGGTTTCGCGGCCGACGACAAACGGATCTATGTGCCGATTTCAGACGTCTGGGAAACGCGCAGCGCACCGGGTCATGCGGGCGGTATTTACGCACTGAATTTCGCCGACGGTAGTGAGGTTTGGAATACCCCAGCCGCGGCGCCAGATTGTCTCGATAGGCCTGGCTGCAACGCCGGCCAGCCGGCGGCCGCAAGCTTGATTCCCGGGGTGTTATTTTCAGGATCGATGGACGGGCATATGCGTGCCTATGATCCCACCAATGGCGAGGTGATTTGGGACGTCGATACCAAACGCGAATACGCAACGGTGAATAATGTCCCGGGCGTTGGCGGTTCGATTAAAGGGGCCGGCGTTACTGTCGTCGATAGTTGGGTCTATTTTGGTTCAGGCTACGGTTTATGGGGCTTACCGGGCAACGTATTTTTAGCGTTTGGGCCGAAGTAGGGCTAACGTTTGCGCATTAGATTAAATTAACGGTATAGGGGGATATTGCTATGGCTCGATCGGTGTGCGCCATTGTTGGCGCTGGTGAGGGATTGGGGCAATCGCTGGCGCGCGAGTTTGCCGCAAACGATTTCGATATTGCGTTGCTCTCGCGCTCTGCACAAGGTAGCGCCGCCGCGCAAGCAGCAGGTGAGGCGGCGGGCGGGGTGAACGTCCAGTATTTTCCAGCCGATGCGATGGCGCCGGAATCGATCGAAGGCGCGCTCGGCCAAGTCGCTGCAGATATGGGCAACATCGATGTGCTCATCTATAACGTGCGCGGCGGGATGCAGGCGAAACCGCCACTAGACATGAGCTTCCAAGAGCTGCGAGATATCTATGAGATCGAAGTCGTGGGTGCTCACGCCGCGGCACGCGCGGTGATGCCCGCGATGATTAAGCGCGGCCAAGGCACGGTGATTTATTCCAGCGCGACCGCCGCTTTACGCGGGTCTGGAACGAACCCGCTATATGCGATCGGCAAGTTTGGACTGCGCGCATTATCCCAAAGCCTGGCAAAAGCCTACGCGAAAGATGGTGTACATGTTGTCCATGTGCGTCTCGATTGCGCGCTTGATGTACCACTTGTCCGTAAACACTACGGGTTGAAACCAGAACAAATGTCGAACACCGACGATGTTGCGCAAAGTTATTTGTGGGTCCACCGTCAACCAAAGTCGGCCTGGAGTAATGAGATCGAAATACGTCCGTATACTGAAGATTGGACATTTTGATTATTGAGTATTCTTAATGAGTGAAATCCAAACCGCGGTGGTCGCTGCGGCGCAAACATTCGCCACCGAAGTCATCGAGCCAAACGCGGAACACTGGGAAACCTTGGGCCGCGTACCCTATGAGGCGTTCGAACGAGCCGGCGCGCTCGGGTTATGCGGTTTAATGGTACCTGAGGAACTCGGTGGCAAAGGGCTCGGCGTCGCGGGCATGGCGGTGGTCGGTGAAATATTAGCCAGCGCCTGTATGAACACGGCGTTTTCGTTTGTCGTGCACAATAATCTCGCCGCGCATATTGCCCGGTTCGGTAGTGAAGCACAGCAATCCAAGCACCTTCCCGATATGCTAAACGGACGCAAAATTGGCGCGTTCCTGCTCACCGAACCCAACGCGGGTAGCGATGCACAAGCGATCGAAACCTTGGCCACGCCAATCGATAGCGGTTGGGAAATTAGCGGGAGTAAGGCGTGGGTGAGCAATGGCGCGTTCGCCGATGTGCTAAGTGTGTATGCTCAAACCAAGCGGGGCGCCGGCGCGCGAGGGATTGCATCATTTTTGCTCGACGCGAATACCCCGGGGATCAAACGCTGCGACGCTTATCGGCTCATGCGCGGCCATGCGCTGGGCGCCGGCGGGTTTGAGTTCGATAAGGTTCGGGTCGGCGACGCAAACCAAGTCTTAGCGTCGGGTGAGGCGTTTAAAGCGGCGATGGCCGGCATTAACACGGCACGCGTTAGCGTTGCTGCGATGTGTTGCGGGATGTTGAGTGCTAGTCTTAAATGCGCGGTCAATTATGCTGCCGAACGACAGGCGTTTGGACAGGCGACAATTGAGTTTCAAGGTCTGCAGTGGACACTCGCTGATGTCGCGACCAACTTAGAAGCGGCGCGCGGTTTAACTCAACAAGCAATCCAATTGATCGACACGCAAAGTGCTGCAACGGTGGCGGCAGCGCACGCGAAGAAATTCGCAACGCGAGTTGCATTTAATGGTATCGCCGAATGTATGCAAGCAATGGGCGCGGCCGGCTATCGATCGGATTATCCACTGGCACGGCATCTTGCGTCGGCGAAGATGGCGCAATTTCTTGACGGTACAACGGAGATCCAAAACGTCGTTATCGCGCGCGCCTTACAGTCCGACTACGGCGCATAAAAAAAGCCGCCTCGTTGTTGCCGTGGAGGCTTTTTGATTTGAAAAGCTATCGTCGTTTTATTGTGGCAACATCGCGGCAAAGTCTGATACTTTGAATTCACCGCAGATTTTACCGTCGTCATCGAAAAATTCGACGAGTTTATCTTGCGTGCCTCGGTAGCTACCAAATACGATTGTCTCTTCGACAAACTCTTCGATGTGTTCGTCGTTAAACGGTTGATAGCAAAAATCGCCTGGGCCAAATTCGACCCCGGTTGTTGCATTTCTTACCTTGCCTTCGAGCACATAAACAGAGGTCTCGCAGGTGTGGCGATGACGCCCAGAGTTATAGCCTTTGGCGATTTTGAATAGAAACTCTACTGAATGGCGCGCTTCGTCGACGGATAACACTTTCGCTTGTACGGTGTCTGAACACGTTTGCCAAGGTTGCTCACTTGCCATACACGCGGTGACCTTGACGCCTGGGACTTCTTTTTCTGCTGCACTCATTGTCGTTAATCTCCGTCTCGATCTCGTCGAGTAGCTGATGTTGCACCGCACTACTGCGGTAGGGTGTTGCGGTTGCAAGCCGCTAAGCCAAGGCACATTAGAGCCTAAATTACGCCATGATTAAAGTGTTGGCGCTGGCTTTAGTCGGTTTCGACATTGGCTACGGTGAAATTTGGGTGCGCTGCCAACTTGATCAACACGACCGTGGCGATTGCCCCTAAGATCATGATTGCGCTTAGGAACATAAAATAGTGCTGGTGGCCCGCCAAGCCCGGCGCGTTGTCGAGCAAGCGTCCCGCGATGGCCGCGAAGAACACATCTGGGGTATACCCCACCAGCGAAATGAGGCCGACTGAAGTGCCCGTGAGCGCCGCGGGTACCTTGGTTTCGCCGAGGAGCGCGAAATATACACCGCGTAACGCGTAGACCCCAGCGAAGCTCAAGAAAATGCTACCGAATAAAACGCTATGCAAACCGGCTGCGGGCGCCGTCTGCGCGAGGTAGGCGTGACTCGCCATCATCACGCAAAATAACACAAGCATGATGCGGCTTGCCCGAAACCGATCCGCCAACAACCCGGCTGCGACTGCCGCGACCGGACGCAGGTAGGCACAGGTGGCCGTGAATTTTGCCGCTTCAATATCGCTCATACCGAGCACTTCCACGGCGTATAGCGCGAAGTTGTCGAGACCTTTATAACCGCAGTATGCGCACACGACGATCAACGCCTGGGCCCAAACCAGCGGCGCACTAAGGACGGTGCGGATATTGCGGCGAGCGGCCGGACGACTAGGGGCTGGGGCGTCCGGGATAAACACGAACGTTAATAATCCGGCACAAAATGTCACCGCGGTGTAAAAATAGATCACTGCAGTGAGTTCAGCGCCGCGGGTGGCGGGATCGCTCAACGCGGATCCGTCGCTGAAAACATGCTTTAACCAAATGACCGCGAAGCTCGCGAGCGCGGCCGCGACCAGTCCTCGGCCCCCATCTAAGATGCCAAACGCACGCCCCTGGGCAAGCGTACCACCCCATTCGCGGGTGCCGCGGATCATCGCCGCCCAGAAAAGCAGAATCGAGGTTACCCCCCAGTAAGCGAATAACACCGACATCCCTAGCATCGATGGAATGGTGGCCATATAGATGCCGCCGGCAGCGGTGGCGAACAACGATAGCGACATCAATTTACGCGGCGAATAGCGATCCGCTATTGCGCCACCGGGGAAATACGCGAGCATTGCGGTGATGCCGTAAACCGCGAAGACGTCGCCCAGGTTTGCATTCGAAAATTGAAACACATCAAGCACGGTCGCGCGAAAAAAACGCGCGACATGAAACGGTAGGCTAAAAATCGCTTCGCCCGCGAAAATTAGACTGAACATGATTAGGGTTCGTTTTAGCATGATGCCTGGCGGTGCCGATCGTGGACCTTAGTCGACGTTATTAGGAACGGAATGAAGGCAACACTACGTCGTCGACCGAACGCGAGCTTGGTAGACCCACCCGATCGCTTACTCATCCCGATAGTTAGCTTCCCGTTGCTCACGAAAAGCGCTGATCCCTTCGTCAAAGAAACCAGCACTCGCACACAATATTTGCCCGCGATCTTCGAGCGCGACCGCAGCTTCCAAGCTACCGGCATCGCTCGCGAGACGCAGTCCCTCTTTGGTCAGGCGTAAACCGAGCGGCGAGGTTTTCAGCATATCGTTAGCCATCGCCCGCCCCGCCGCTTCAAGTGCATCGGGTGCGACGACTTCCGAGACTAGACCGAGGCGTTCGGCCCGTGCGGCATCGATAAATCGCCCGGTCATCATGAGTTCTGCCGCGACCGCTTGCCCGACTGCGCGTGGCAAGAAATAGCTAATACCGACGTCGCAACCGGTGAGGCCGACTTTTACCATGGCAACGTTCATCTTGACATCCGTGGCGACGATGCGTACATCGGAGGCGAGTACGAACGCAAGCCCGCCGCCGGTGGTGGCGCCGTGTGCTAAGCAAATAATGGCTTGCGGTGCGCGATGCATCCGCATATAGATTTCACTTACTTGTCGTTGAAAGCGCAACCCAGTTATCGGTCCCTGCGATACCCCATCGGCTTCCTTAATGTCGTATCCCGCACAAAACGCACGGCCTGCACCACGTAGAATAACAATACGTACGGTGTGATCGAATTGCAGATGATGAAAATAGTCTTGTAATTCATCACACAT
>JAVJHY011555772.1:0-11388 GCA_035593235.1 Phascolosoma agassizii | reverse complement strand
ATTGGCAAACCGGCGTTCGCGATCAACAAGTCGCCAGGCATGCACATCGGATTCCACTGCATCAATACGATCGAGATAACGTTGCATAAGGTCGACGGGAGATAAATCGCGGGTCGCGATTTTACTTGCGAGTTCAGCGATTCGGCCTGGGTCACTAGCGGTATGCGGTATTGTCTTAGTGCTATCGTTCATCACTATAAGGAACCTGCAGGTGTGCACAGCAGACTCACGAACTGCCTGTGCTGTGTGAATGGTCGACTGAGTTTATCACGGCCATTTCGTTAGATTAGTCCTGCGCCAATCTCGATCCACTCTTCATTTTGGCGTTCAAATTCAGGGCAGTCGATTAACTTGACATTCCGGCCCGCTCGTCGGATCTTACTTATAGGGCAGTCGCTTAACTTGACATATGTCTCGGTCGGTCCAGGCGTTTATCACCCTGGTTAGTACGGGTCGAGGCCGGCGATCAGTACGAGAACGCGTTGGCCGTGCGCGCAGTTCTCGTGGGTTTCGAGGAACGTTTCGGCGCGCAGCTGGGCCTCGCGCTCTTCGCCCTGGCGAACGAGAATCGCGATCGCGAATACTTCGCGGTCAGGCCAGAGTTCGCCTTCGGGAAATCGCTGTTCATGGTCGATCACCGCATCCCACGCATCGTCGACGTTGCCTGCTTCCAGGCCGTCGCGCATCCGACCCAGCAGGCGTGCCTCGGCCAGCAACGTTGGGGAGGCCGTGCCCGTCTCGGAGGTCTGGTTTTCGGAGCGCTCGGTGGTTCGGGCCGGGGTGCTCTTGCGGGCTTCGTTTGGCGTCGAGGGCTGCGCCGTCGCACACGCAGCGATCATCACGAAGCAAACGCCGAACACTCTGGCCACCCGCTTCGGTAGCACATCCTGGTGAGCTCGGTCGGAGCCGCACGAGATCCGTCGTCCTCCTGACAGGACGTCACCGCCTGTAACGACGAGAAACTCGGTTGGCCCAACTGTTGCTTTTCGTTCGCGGAATGAGGAGCTTGTCGATATTCCTGGTGCTGCTTTGGGCTGGCCTGAATTGCAATGGGATCGTGCTGGCGGACACCCCCACCGATGCGGCGAACTACGAACGGCTTCGCGATCGCCTGGACGCCCGCTTTATCTCCCTTGGCGAGAGCAGTGGGCAGAGCATGCCTGCGCACATCCGCAGCGACGCCGATGGCTACATTCGTTGGGCGGATGCCACGATCGATCTCGGTTGGTACATCGGTGTGCTCGCGACCGAACTTCACATGAAGCAGCTGCCAGGACGATTCCCTGGGTTCGTTCCAGCGCGCGACGCCGCGCAGATCGCCGATGAGCTTCATCTTGCACTCGCGGCCCTCGAACGACTGGATCGCGTCGCCGACGCGAGCTTCGATGGTGCGGGTTGTACCGCGCGCGAGGTCCTCAACGGTTTCTTCGTTCGTGATGACGTCCCGGCCGGTTTTCATTCCCGGTTTGGGCTTGCCCAAACACGCTCCGATTTCCTCGACCCGGTCGTGACCCAGAACGAGATGAGCCAGGACCAAGTGTGGCACCTCATGGTCGGTCTTTCGTTGGTCGCGAAGCTGGTCGACGCGTCGCCTCGCGGGCGCGAGTTGAGCGGGTGGGCGGTCGAACAGGCGACCCGGATTCTCGAGCACGTCCGGGCCATGAACTGGCAGATCACCAACCCTGCTTGTGGGGATCGTCCGGTTGCGCGAGGCCCAGCAGCGATCGGGAACGCGCCGGGGGCCTCGGCGATGATCGAGTTCATCACCGAGGGCGAGGTTGTGTGGGAGGTGGGCGCTTCCCAGCAGCGGCTCTTCGATACGCTTCAGGATCCCGACAACGGTCTCTATAGCAACGCCGACAATATGCACATGGCGATGGCGATCGTCGCGGTGGGCGGAGGATTTCGCGGGGCGTCTGCATCCGCGCTCGTGGATCTTGCCGACGTCCACGACTGGTGGGTGTATCCGCTTCTCTACGGAGCGCTCCGCGGCGACCAGAGCGCACCTTGGTGCGAGCATCGCGACGTCGTGGCGCTGCATGCCCAGCAGCTTCTCGAAGAGTTGGGCGGAGACGAGCCACGATCGCCGCGGCCCGGACGAGCCGAGCATTCGTTCACGTCTTCCAACCGTTTCGTCCGACCCACGGAACGGGCCTACGTCGGTGCGGCGGACAGCGCGGGCGAGCAGTACCACGGGCTCGACTTCATGCTTCTGCACAACCTTCGCGCGATCGCCGCACCGCGCACGTGGGAAGGTGGCGATGCACCCGCGCCAAGCCGCTGCGTGAGGGCCGTTCCCGACGCTGGTTCGGACACTGACGCAAGCACGAGTGATGCTGCGGTTGCCGACGCGGGAGTTGGTCTCGACTCGGGGGCGATCGACGCCGGTGTTGAGTCGGGCTCCGCCGGCTGCGCGAGTACGTCCTCGCGCGGGGGCACGACGTTGCTCTTGATGATGCTTCTGTTGTTGCGCCGTCGCGAAACAGTCGTCGCTAGACGCTCATTGTAGTTAGCGCCAGTGCATGTCGAAGAAGCCATGTGCCCGATAGGCGCACGAAACCGGATCGGCGCCGTTGGGGCTGCCATCGTCACGACGCGCGCCACCGCAGCTCCATTGGCCGCGTGCGTTCTCGACTCGTTCGTCGAACACCACGAAGTCCGCGAGAACGTCTGGCAAAAAGCGCGAACGCCACGTCCCCAGCGGCGTGATTCCGGCGATTACGAGCACGCTGTGGTCCGGGACGTCGGGGTTCGGCGCGACGAACACGGTGCCGGCTTGTTCTCCGGTGTGGCGTTGCCCACGCACCTGGATGGCATCGGCGTCGAAGCGGACGGGAAGCTGCCGTCGCCATCGCGCGTGTAACGCGTTCGAGTTTGGCGGTCCGACGAGGACCAGCGTGTTGTGCGCGATCATGTCCGCCGTCACGGCCGAGTCATCCACGATGGGGTAGTGCACGTCCCACCCCGGTGGGTGGGCCCAGTGCGCTGCGACGCGGCGATTCATCGCAGTGTGGGCTGGGTGGTTCGTGCCGACCACGAATACGAGCGGCTCGTGGTAGACGTCGCGGATCGGACCCGAGACGCCCGCGCGTTTGCGACCGCCCAGTGCGAGAGATCCTGCCACCCAGCGGTCTTGCTCCCTGCGAAAGCTCTGCGGCAGCGTTGCGCGGAAGTCCTGGCCGTCGATGGTGATCGCGACTTCGCCTTCGGGGGTCGGCGCGGACTCGAGAAGCGTTAGCCCGGCGGTGTGTGTGGTGGTGAGGGTGATGGTGTGATCGGTTGCGCGTGCGTCCACGCTGGCGAAACGGTCGGGGGCTGCGCGGCCATCGATGCGAACCCAGCGATGCTCGTTGGTGCGTTCGCGTGCGGTGCGAAATCGAATGCGTCGCACAGTGCGAGGCCGACGATGACGTCCCAGCCAAGTGAAGATCGCCCCCTCTGCGTAGGTCTCAGTCCAGACGTTGTGCCCCAGCTCGGGTTCGCGGTGTTCGTGACGAAAGCCCAGTTCGCGGAGCCGCGCCACCTGCGTTCGTGTCCACGCCAGCGGGCGATCGCGCGTGCCGCGCACCAGCAACATCGGTAGGTCTTGTGCGTTCACCGTCCAGTCGACGTCGCTGCGCCGCGCTTGCAGGTACCGCTCTAGACCGCTCAGGCCTGAGTGGTTCGTGTCCTGGCGCACACGTTGATCGTGGTAGCCCGCCAGTGCGGCCGAGGCAGCGAAGCGCCCGGGATGCCGAAAGGGCAAGTACGCCGCACCCGTTCCGCCCATCGACCCGCCCGTGATGTACACCCGACGTGGATCGACGTTGTAGCGCCGTTCGACGTCGGCCAATGCCTCCATCACGTCGATCTCGCCCGCCTGCCGGTACATCGTTTGTCCGCGTCCTTGCGGCCCGATCACGATCATCGGGCCGGTCGTAGGCTCGGTGCCATGTCGCCCGTGTGCGTCGAGCGTCTCGCCGCCCCGCCAGTCGCGTGCCAACCCAAATGTGTTGCGGAAGTAGTCGCCTGCGTTGCCCTTGAATCCGTGCAGCGTGATCAATACCGGCCAGGCACGTGCGCGCCGATATCCGGGTGGCACGAACAGCTCGTAGGGCTGCGCGGTTCCGTCCAAACGAGACACGTGCGCCATGCGTTGGTAACCGCGCGGCGAAGCGAAGGGATCGCGACTGCGAAGTTGTCGCTGCGTGTCGCTCACCAGGAATTGCCGCCATTGTGCATCCGGCTCGTGTTCGTCGATGGCGCGCTGCATTTCCTCCATGCGCCATTGCATGGGCCCGCGCGCGTTCTCACTCAGCGACTCCATTCGGGGGTGCAGGCGCGCCATCGTTCGAAGCAAAGGCCGAGCGAGTCCGAGCATGCGCAGGCGTTGCGTTTCGCCCAGAACGACGGCGCCGGGCACAGGACCACGTCGCGGTAGCGCGATACTCGTCTGTCGTTCGCTCCGCCACACGCCCCCTTCGGACTGCAGCGTCGATGTCTCGCCCAGCTCGCACGCGATCGGAATGGCGACACCACCCGCGGGCAGCGCGAGCCGCAGCGAAGCCGTTGGTTGGCCCTCGGTCAGGCCGTACGATTCCTCGAGCGCGACAGCGTCTCGTGCAGCGCGCTGCGCCGCGTCGTCGTCGAGTGGTCCGAGACTCGCGGTCGCATTGCCGAATCCCGGTTGAAAGTCGTCGCCCAACGCTCGAAGTCGCAAACGCCAACGATAGACCGGCACGCCTCGTCGTCGCGGCGGTTTGCGTAGCCGGATCACGAGCGCATGAATGCCTCGGTCGAGCTCGAGTCGAACACGGCGATCGTCTTCACGCTCGCGGCCCCGGTTCCAGTGCGCGACTTCGTTCCCGTCGAGGAAGACCTCCATCTCTCCCGTCACGCCGACGAAGAGTTGCACGGCGGTCGTCGTTCGAGCCTCGAGCTTCAGACCCAGCACGAGCAACTCGGAGCGTCCGGCCCACTGTTTGAGATCGATTCGATCTCGGTTCGACACGACGACGGGACAGGTTGCGCAGCTCGGGTCGAGTTGCGTGGGATCTACTGTGGTGTCGGTCGACAGAAGTCGAAACGTGCCGACCAGACCCTCGGGTCCCACGGCGACCCGCACGTCGGAGGGTGTATTCGCAGACTGCGCTGCAGCAGGCAGCGTCGCGAGCAGAACGAGCAGTGCGATCCAGCGAGACAAGAGGTTCAACCTAATGGACGAACGCGGGCGAGCGCTATTTCTCGCCCAACGAAAACTCGGCGATTTCACAGGTTTGCAACAAAAGGCTCGAAAACTCTGCGCCACTTCGGAGTTGGCCGCGTTCTCAATCCACAAGCCGCAAGACGGCAGGGAGCGAACGATGAAACGATGGATTCTCAGTGTGACGGCGGCAGCAACCTTGGGCTTTGCGACAATCCCGACCACAGCGGAGGCATGTGGTGGATACGGGAGTGTGCAACTCGATCCGACGACGGTCGCGATCCAAGCCGCCATCAACGATCACTTCCAGAAGGTGCGCGCGTCCGTTCGCGTTCAGCGAGTTGCCAACGTTCGCTTTGATGTGAACTCGGCGCAGGTCACGGTGTTCTTCGTCGACGGCCGCGAACGAGTTCTCTCGCAGGACATTCGGCTCGCTGTGCGTGGCACCCATTGGGCCGTCGTGGGAGGCGCACGCCCGGTTCAGGTGTCCAACGTCTGAAGCATCCTCTCGACGCTCACGTCCAGCCGACTGCGGATCAGATTCATGACGCTGTCGAGCTCGTGGGCGTCGAGGCGAAGCGCATCGCGCATCTTTCCGCGGGTGGTCTTCTCCAACGACTTTCGAACCGCCGCGATGCGCCGGACGATGGTTGCCCGGTGCACCCCATACATGGTCGCCAATTGTTCGAGTGTGACCCGCCCCAGAAAATGCAGCCGCAGGAGGTTTCGTTCGTGTCGGTCCAGTCCCTTGATCGCCTGCTCGAAGGAGTCGCGAAAGACGCCCCTATACTCCTTCTTGAGAAACGATGCCTCGAGGTCGTGACTCTGCGATGCGTCCAGCACCGGCTCGTGTCCCGGAGCCACCCGGCCTCGGCTGCGCAGCAAGCTGATTGCCGTCCGCACGGCGGTGACCTTGAGAAGCCCGCGCAGCGAGCCTCTGCCAGCGTACTCCGCGATCTTCGGTGGATCACCCACCAGAAGCTTGCGTCGAACTTCCTGCATCACCTCATCGACGGTGTCGGCGTCCAGCCTCATGTGACCAATCGCCCGCGGCAGCGCACTGAAATAGCTCCGCTCGAGAATCATCAGCGCTTTGGCGTCGCCCTTGCCGCACGCCAGTCCCAGCGCGAGTTCTGCGGCACGGTCCGCCGACTTGACAGGCAAGTGCGTGAGCGCAGCTTCCAGCTCGTCGGCATCGATGTCGAGCGTGGGCCACGCTTCGAGTGCCTGCGCCGCGAGCGAGTTCGTCTTCACCAAGCGACAATAACCCGCTTCGAGAGGGCTGCGTAGTGCCCCGCCCGCGTGTACCTTCCCGTGTGCCCTCCACCGCAAGCGCGACGAGCGCCTGTCCAGACGATGCGATGCTTCTCGGACTCGTCGAGGGCTCGTTGGATCCCGAGTCGCTCGAGTCGGTCGACGCGCATTTGGATTCGTGTGTGGTGTGCCGCGACGTGGTTACCAGCCTCGCGATGAGCGAACGGACGCTGCTGCAACGGGGCGACGAAGTGGGCCGTTTCGTGGTCTTGGAACACATCGGGGAGGGCGCGATGGGCGTAGTGTTCTCCGCGTACGATGCTCGGCTCGATCGACGCGTTGCGTTGAAAGTGCTCTCGTCCAACCGAGCTCACGCGCGGCTCTTGCGAGAGGCGCGTTCCATGGCTCGCCTCTCGCACCCGAACGTCGTCACGGTGTTCGAAGTGGGCGAGATCGACGGTGCTGACAAGAGCGTCTTCATCGCGATGGAACTCGTCGAAGGCACGACCCTGCGCGATTGGGCCGGGGATGTCGCTGCGACGCTCGAGGTTTTCATCGATGCGGGAAAGGGACTTGGCGCGGCGCATCGTGCGGGGCTGGTGCACCGTGACTTCAAACCCGACAATGTGCTGATCGATCGCCACCGGAGGGCGAAGGTCACCGACTTCGGTCTGGCGCGGGCTGACGCCGAGGAGGAGGAACCCATCGCGGGGCCGCTCGGTGACGTGGCACTCACTCGGACTGGAGCATTGCTCGGAACACCTGCGTACATGGCGCCCGAGCAGCTGCGGGGTGAGGTGGCGACCGAACTCTCCGATCAGTTCGCGTTTTGCGTTTCGCTCTGGGAGGCGTTGCATGGTTCGCGGCCGTTCGGCGGCAAGGAAGTCGAGTCGCTTCTCGCGAGCATCGAGGCGGGACCACGGAAGGTGCGCCGCTCGATTCCGCGCCGCGTCCACGCCGCCCTGGTGAAGGGCCTACGTGTCGATCCTGCGGACAGACACGCGAGCGTGGAGGTGATGCTTCGTGAGCTCACGCCTCGCCGTACGCGCACGCTAGCACTCTTTGCGGCGTCGCTCGTGGGTTTGGTGGCGCTTGGAGTTGCGGCTTCTCCTTCGACCGAAGACCCCTGCATCGCCAGCGCAGACGGCCTTCGCCACGTCTGGAACGATGGGATTCGGGATCGCATACGCACGTCGTTCGCCACGACTGCGGCCGCGTTTGGTCCGGCAATGTCGGAATCGACGATCAGGGCGCTCGATGCCTGGGCGCGTGAGTGGACCGATGGCCGAGTCGCCGCGTGTGAAGCGACGCACGTGCGCAACGAGCAGTCTGCTGCATTGATGGACCGACGCATGAGCTGCCTGGACCGTGGGCGTGATGCGATGCGCGCGTTGGTGCACGCGTTTGCACAGCCCGAGCCGGAGCTCGTGGCCGGCGCGCTCGAAGCCGTCGAGACCTTGCCGGCGACGGAGACCTGTGCCGACACGGAGCGGCTCGGGCGGGTGCAGGTGCCGATCGCTGCAAACGCGGTACGCGTTCGTTCTGCGTTTCGTTCGCTCGACGCAGTATCGGTCCAAGTTTCCGCTGCACGACACCAAGCCGCGATCGAGGCGTTGGACGAGCTCGAGCTCGCCGACTTCGCGCCGTTGCGAGCACGTGCTCGCCAGCAACGTGCGCGTGCGCTGCTCGGGCTGGGCGCGTACGAGGACGCAGCAGTCGAGGCCTACGAGGCGCTTTGGCTGGCGGAATCTGCCGGTGCCGACCTCGCAGCGGCAGAGGCCTGGTTGCTTCTGGCTCAGATCGCAGGGGAACGCGGCGAGTATGGCGACGCCGGGCAGCTCGCACGTCACGCCAGAGCGGCGGTCGAGCGGGCAGGGCGTCCCGCGGCAATGCTGGCTCGCCTGGAGAACGTCGTCGGAGTGCTGGCGACCAAACGCGGCGAGCTCGACGTCGCGTTGACTCACCTCACGCGCGCTCGTGAGCTTCGCGAGGCAGAGTTCGGCGAGCGTCATTTCAGCATCGCTCGTGTGCTGACGAACTTGGGCAATCGGGCACGGCTTGCGGCAGAGCTCGGGAGCGCGCTGGAGCTGCATCGTGAGGCATTGAGCATCGACCAGGCCACGTTTGGGGAGGCCCATCCAAACGTGGGCAGGCATCATCACAATATCGGCGGAGTTCTTCGGTTGATGGGTCGGCCTGAGGAAGCCGCGGCGTCGTACGCGCGCGCGCTCGAGATCAAACGCGCATCGTTGGGCGAACACCCCGACACCGCGCGCACGCTCAACAGCTTGGGTCTGCTCGCCGTTGCGGTCAGCGATGGGGCGGAGGCACGCCGCCGCTATGAAGCGGCGTTGGCGATCTTCGAGCAGGCAGAGCATGGGGACGAAGGCCTCGTCCGGCTCAACCTGGCGCTGCTGGACATCGACGAAGGAAAGCTCACGGATGCGCTGGCGCATCTGACCGCCGGGCTGGAGCTGGACGAACGGCGCTTCGGTGAGCAGAGCCGCCCGGTGGCGCACATCTGGATCGCCCGCGGCACCGCGCTCGCAGGGTTGGGCGAACAGCTGCAGGCGCAGGAAGCGTTTCAGCACGGTCTGGAGATCGCGCGCACCATCCAAGACGACGAAATGATCGGCAAGGCCGAAAGCGGGTTGGCGTCGACGCTCACGCCAGCGCGCCGTCGAAGCGCGTTGGGCGACCGCTCCGCCACGATGGCGCACATGACGACGATGCAGCCGACGATGCAGCCGACGATGCAGCCGACGACGCAGCCGACGATGCAGCCGACGACGCAGCCGACGACGCAGCCGACGACGCAGCCGACGACGATGCAGCCGACGATGGCATCGCCGGGCGGGAGCGGTCCCGTTTACGGCGCCGATCGATCCTGGAACTAGACCGCTCGCAGGTTGAACTGATCCGCCCTCTTGGCCCTAGGACGCCGATCTCGGCCCGGCCAACTCTCGAATTGGCCAGCGTACCAACCCCCGGGACCCTTCTTTCGACCGGGTGCACCACGATGCGTCTCGATGGTGGCGACGAGCGGACAGGAGTCGATTCGTTTGCACGGGGTGTCATGGATCGACGGTTTGCCCCCGTTGTGGGCGCCCGCGTCGAGCCGAAATGTCAAGATAAACGACGGTCCGCCATTGGAGAAGTGTCAAGATTAGCGTCGAGCCGAAATGTCAAGATAAACGACGGTCCGCTATTGGCGAAGTGTCAAGATTAAGCAACGGTCAGAATTAACAGCCCGCATTTCTGACGACCCCAAGATGTCAAGATCAACGACCGTCAGAATCTAGAATCTCGATCTGCTCGGAGGTTTCAGAGAAATTGAAAAGCGCGGGACAGATTGCTCTGCCCCGTGCGGGTTCGAACTGTCGAGGCGAGAACTCAGGCTTGCATGACGGGGAGTCCGCCTGTCGGCGCACTGGGGGCGGGTGCGGTCTGCATGGCCAGCTCTGCCTCGCGGATCTGGCGCTCCTGGTCAGGCGTCAGCTCCGTCGCCTTTCGAATGAGGCGGTTCCACGCTTCTTTGGGCGTGGGCACCTTTTCGGCGAGTTCGGCCCCGATGAAACGTGCCACGGCGGGCAGGTGCGGGGCGACGCGTCGCGCGGTGTGGAGTCGTTTCGGCCAGGTCTCCCGGGCTGCGGTGCGCAGGGCCTTGACCGCACGCATGGCATGCACCTTGGCGCGGCCTCCTGGTCCTTTGCCGACCAGAGGAGCGACGTGCTCGATGAGATCGGTCGAGGTCCCGGCCGTGAGATGCGGCGGTAGCCACTTTGGATCGGCATACTTCGTACCCTTCACAAACTCGCGGACCTGTTCTTCGGTCACGCCGTGCCGCTCGAGCGTTTCGGCGTATTCTTCGCGCGCGCGCTGACGCGCTTTGAAGAGATACATCTGCACGCGGGAGTAGAAGTTGACCGCGCCGTCGCCGTTGGTCTCGACCGGGCAGAAGATCGCTTCGGGATAGAGTTCGGTGATCACGCTCTGAACGCCATCCGACACACCGCTCGAGGGCATGCAGCCAAACGGCTTGATGCTCAGCGTCATGTGGGCCTTCTTCTTGACCACGTTGAGGATCAGCTTCGCGACTTCGAGGTGGCCCTCGCCGCCACGCAATTCGACGTTGTAGTGGCTGTGGCCGTACTTCGCGACTTCGTCCATATCCGGCATCACGTGACCATGCAGCCCGAGCACTTTGCCGAAGGTCTGCCAGATCGAGCGGAGGGCGAACTCACCGAGCCACAGGCCCGCGAGCAAGAGCCCCACATCGGTGTCGGCCAACCCAAACTTGGATTCGTCGGCACCTTTGAGCTTCAGCCGCGCCTCGGTGTCGAAGCGGAACTCCCAGATGTTGTAGAGCAGCACGTTGGCCATCACCTGGATGTCCACCTCAGCGCCCTCCTGCTCGAGGAATCGCTGGATGTGATAGCTGCCGTCGCCTTCGGTGGTCATGGCCCAGAACTCACCGATCACGGCAACCTTGGGCTTGGGTTTCAGTCGATCCATCTCGACCTTTGAGATGATCTTGCGCCCGCGGTAGAGCGCGGCGAGCACATTCGTGTTCGCGGCGAGCGCGTCGTAGATCTCTTTCTTTACCGCCTCGATGGCGCGGTCGACGCTGCCTGGCACCACCTCGAAGGGACGGAGGCGGTACTGCAGGACGTTGATCACGTCGCCGGAGAAGAGCGCGCGTGCAAGAGCCCAAAAGAACGTGGGGTTGAGCACCAGGCCGAGCTCTTCGCCAGTGGCCTGCTTGATGCCGCCGGTCTGCTGGAAGAGCAGGACACGGAACCCGTCAAACCCCGCGTCGCGGAGCGCCTTGCGGTACTCGGTGACGTACATGCCGAAACGGCAAGGCCCGCATGCGCCAGCCGTCACGAACGCATAGCGTTCGATCACTTCGTCGGTGGTCAGCCCCTCTTCGTCGCGAAGCCGGCACAGCT
>JAVJHY011555662.1:0-51170 GCA_035593235.1 Phascolosoma agassizii | reverse complement strand
CGGCAAGGGTCTGGACCTGCTGCTTTTCAAGGCGCAGCGTCACCACCTCGGTTCCCGACACTGCCTGCAAATAAAACACACGGCTTCCAGGCTCACCGAGGGCACCAGCGGTGAACCGGCTGAACGGGTACCGGTGCACTCCCCCATCAACGGCAGGATTCTAAAGGTCGTGCGTGAATGCGAAGGCCCGGTGCGCACGGGAGAACCGCTGCTGGAAGTGGGCCACCCAGCCGGTTTCGAATTCGGCGAGCACGAGCTTGAGGCGGGGGAATCGTTCCACTACTCCCCCGCAGATCAGATCCATCACCGTGTTCGCCGCCGTGGTGTGGGCCAGCGTGTAGCCCTTGATCGTTCCCCCCGGGTTGCCCCAGTGCTTGGGAAGACCGCAGTCAAACGACGTACCGGTGAAGATGTGCATCGTGACCGGCAGGTCCATCTCTTGAAACTCAGCCCACATCGGGTCATAGACCGGGTCGCTGTAGGGCTTGTCGATCGGGGCGTGTGACGGGATGGAGAACCCTCGAACTCCCTTGGTGCCGGCTCGACGGATCTCGGCAACGCAGGCGTCGACATCGGGCACGGGGAGGCAACCGATGCCGATGAGACGATCCGGTGCGTGTGCGCAGTAGTCGAAGATCCAGTCGTTGTGTTGCTGGAACGCGGCGGCCCGGATGTCGTCTTCGGGGATGGCGAAGGTGAACATCGAGAGGCTCGGATACATCACCTCGCCAACGATGCCGTCTCGGGCTTGCTCGTCGAGGCGCTTGGAGGAATCGCGAACGCCGGGGTTGAGGCCGTCGTAGCCGAGGGCGATCAGCTCGTCGGTCTTTGGGTCATCCAGCCGGTTACCGGCGATACCGAGGCGACCAACCGGGATCGGTCGATTGCCCGGCATGACTAGAAAGTCGCCGCCGTGACCGTTGATGTTCGACTCGATGCGCGGAGCTTTCGAGTCGAATCGATCCTCGAGACCATCGAAGACCTCTCGTGCTTCGACAACGTGCGAGTCGCAGGAATAGTGACGCATGGCGAACTCTCCTCGTTCGATGTTTCGCACCCAAAACCTACGTCACATCGACCGCTCGGGTCGAAGCGAACCGGCTCGTGAACGGTGGGCTCGGCCCCGGCGCTCTAGAAGCCGAGCTGCTTGTCGACCACGCCCTCGAAGGGCTCGCCCTTCTGTGCTCGCTCGAGGTTGGCGACGAATCGAGCCACATTGCGAGGTGCTCGGAGCTGGCTGGCACCGGCGGTGTGGGGGGTCATCGCCACGTTGTCGAGCGTGAAGAGTTCGTGGTCCTTCGGGAGCGGCTCACCGGGTGCCACGTCGAGGGCGGCGCCACCGAGGTGACCTTTCAGGGCCCGAACCAATGAGGGACCGTCGATCACTTCGCCTCGGGTCACGTTGACCACGTAGGCCCCGGGTTTCATCTTGGCGAATACATCATCGTCAAAGAGCTTGTCGGTAGTCGGAGTGAGGGGGCAACACACCGCAACCACATCGGATTGGGCCAGCAGATCATCGAGGCGATCGGCCGGCCAAACCTCCTCAACCCCGTGGTCTGGTGGCGAGGGGAACTCGTCGACCGCGATCGTGTTCATCCCGAACGCGACAGCCCGTTTGGCCATCGCCCTACCGGTGCCCCCGAATCCGAAGATGCCCATCGTCATACCCTCGAGCTCGATCTCCTTCATCCGCATCCCAACCCGATTGTCCCAGGCGTCGGGGCCGAACTTGATGGCGGTGTGGATCTGGCGGGTGAGTGCTAGGAGGAGGCCCCAGCCGGTATCGGCGAGGTGTCCTCCTACGAGCCCCTTCTCGCCGGTGAGCACGATGTCGCTGTTGACGAAGCCTGGGAACATGAGCGCATCGACACCAGAGGCAATGGCGTGTACCCATCGCAGCTTCGGCACGGCCGGGAAGAGGCGCTCGGTGACGATGCCAAGAATCACCTCGGCGTCGGCGCCCATGGCGGCGGCCTCTTTCATGTTTTTGGCCACGTGGATCGTGGAGCCGCTGGGAGCTGCGGCTCCAATGTTGGCCAGATACTCCGGTTTCGCCTCGGGCATCGTGAGGCCCTCGATGACCAAGATGTCGGTTGGCCCGTCTAGCGAAATCGTTGTCATGGAAACCCCCTGGTAGTGCCCTTGCCCGACCGTACCGGGGGCGCAACGATCGAACCAAAGCTGGCGGAACAACGGCAGCGACGGCCGCCGTGGGAGTCGGCCGCCGGTAGCTTGAGATCCATGGCCGAACACCCCGGAACGTCCGCCGAATCCAACCCGGGCCAAGCCGAATCCGATGAGGCGATCGAGCCACCGCAACGGCCGAAGTATTCGCCGCTCGTGCGCCGTCTTGCCGAAGAGTTCGATGTCGATCTCGCCACGCTCATCGGCACCGGACCGGCCGGGCGGATCACGCGTCACGACGTACAGCAGGCGGCGGCTTCGGGTCGAACACCGGATCAGGACCAGCAAGACACCGGTTCGTCGCCCGCCGCCACCCTGCAGGACACAGCCCTGCAAGACACAGCCCTGCAAGACACAGCCCCAACCGATCCGCAACTCGGGATCGGCGCTGCCGGTGAGGAGCTGGCCTCGGCCTCGTCGCCCGCTGCCGCAGCACTCGATGGAGGCGCCACCTTCGTGATGTCGTCGAGCGCTGAGGGCACGCAGCTGGCCAGAGCCCATGAGCGGCTCGCCGCGACGTCGGGCCGAGCCATCGCCCTCGATGCGTTGCTCGTCAGAATCGTGGCGTCCGCCATCGCCCGCTATCCGGAGCTCCAACTCCACTCAGACCCTGGAGCGGTGGGGTTTATCCGTGCTACCGAGCACGGCATGGCGTGCGACGTGATGCCCCGGGCCACCGAGGCCGATCTCACCACGATCGATCTGGCCATCGCCAATCGAGTCCGCTCCTACCAAGCCGGAGACGAACCGATCGTGGCGCCGGTGGCCGTGCTCGATGCCGGGGCGCTCGGCGTATCGACGGTGACCGCAGCTCTCGAACCCGGTGGCATCGCCACGCTCACCTTCGGCCGATTCGAGCCAGCTCATCGAGGGCGCCGCTCGCAGCTCACAATCACCGCCACCTTCGCCTCTTCACACATCGACCTGCAACGAGCCGCCGCATTTCTGAACCACGTGGTGTTGCTGGTCGAGGATCCGATCCTGGCCTTCACCACCTCGGGGTAGCCCCGCCCTCAGCCCAGGTGACGGTCGAGATAGTCGACCGAGGCGGCCACCTCGAATGCTGGCACTGCGGCGTGGGCACCCGGGTTGGCGTGCAAGGTTTTCTTTCGCGTCCCGAGCATGCCAAAAAGGTCGAGGCAGGAATCGCGGGGCACGATCTCGTCGTCCCACTGCACCAGGAACCGAAGCGGGCACGTCACATCGGGGGCGAGCTGGGCAAGGTCGTCTCCGTTCGGACCCCACGTGCCCATCAACCCGAGTACCGCCACCCGGATCCGGGGGTCGGTAGCGGTTACGGGGAGTCCCATCATCGTGCCCATCGAAAGGCCCCACCAGCCCGTCGGGTGCCCGCCGGCGTCGGCTTCGATGAAATCGAGAGCAGCCCGCCAATCGGCCACCATCGCAGATGTTCCGCCGCCGCCGTCCCACCGCTTGGCAAACCCCTCGGGGTCATCAGCATCCACCTCGATGGCGCGGTCGCCATGCCCCGGCCCATCGATCGCCATCGTCGCGATCCCCTTGGCGGCCAACGCCATGGACACCTCGAGAAGATAGTCGACCTTCTTGTGGGTGCTCCCGCCATGGCCCAACAGCACCAGCCGCTCGGCGGTCCCGTTCGGCTGCCAGTAGACGCCAGGCACCGTTCGCCCGTCGACCTCCAGGGTGAAGCCGCGCTCGGTGACCACCGCGGATTTGTCCATATCGTCGCCGCCACTACCGCTGTCGCTCCAGGTCATACCATCACTCCTCGTGTTGTATCAGCAAGCCGGTTCGAACGACTGCGCTCACGGCGATCATGGCGGACCCGAGGGGCAAGGTCGATTCGCCTCAATGCCCAAGACATTCCCGAACGAGAACGTACTATCGACCACATGTTGAGATCCCGCAGCAGCAGACAGTCTGGCGAGTGGCGGATCGAGAGGCTCATGGTCTCGTGACAGCCGACGATCCGGAACTGCCCCCACCGGGGACGAGTGCCTGGTACATCAAGAACGGGGTGACGTCGCACGGCCGCTGGTTGGCCACGTGTTTCATCGACGACCGCTACGCGGATGGTGCGATCGTCGACGACCCTCGCGCTGGCGACCCGACCGTTCTCGAAGATGCGTACGTGCTGTGGAACATCGAAACCGACCGCTACTCCAACGCGGTGATCTGGATCAATCCGCAGTCGATTCCTGGCGCGCCCTCACTATGGCTCGTCGCGATCGACGACCCCAGCGATTCGTCGGCGGTGTGCCTCGCAGCGTTCGCCACCGATCACTTCGCGCCGGGCACCGTGATCACGAACGCAACCTTCTTCTCAGCCCAGGTCGGCTCAGAGGAACAGTGCGGCGCCATCCGCTGGGCCCGTGACGGTGTCGTCGACCAGTTGTTCGTGGCACCTGAGCTACGTGGTAGACGGCTGGGAACGGCCCTGATCTACTACGCAGCCGCCTACCACAAACACCTCGGACTGGAGACGGTGCTCCGGAGCGACGGCCGCCGGACCACTGCTGGGGTCGAGCTGGTCGAGGGATTCCAGCACCCCGATCGCATCGCGCCGCTCACACATGTGATGCCACCGATGGACCCGGAGCCCTGACGGTCGCTGAGTCGATCAAGCAGTTCGTGTGCGTCGGCGGACAAGCACCTGAGAACCGACGCCGAGCCCGAGCAGCAGAACACCGACGAGGCCGACGCTGTTGTTCGTGCCCGTCAGCGCGAGCTGAGGTGGTGGCGAGGTAGTAAACGTTGCTCGGGCGGCGTTGTTGGCGATGTTGGTCTCGACCACACCGTTCGCCACGACGCTGACCGGGTTGTCGATCGATCCGTCGAACCCGACCGGGAAGCCCGTGGTAATGCTGATTTCTACTGACTCGCCCGCTTTGAGCCCGGTTGGGCTCGTGCAGATGACCGTGCCCTCATCATGGACGCAGTTCCAGCCCGCAGGTGGGTTCGCAGAGATGAACGTCAGCGGCGACGCCAGCGTGTTCACGAACGTGTAGGTCTCATCGAGATCGGCCGAGCCGACGTTGGTGATCGTATTCGTCCAGCTGACCCGATCGGTGCCGGGGCTACCAGCACTGGCGACGACCGCCAGGTCGACCGTTGTGTCCGTCGGTGCCGTCGTGGTGGTCGTGGTGGGTGCCGGTGTAACCGCCACCCCAGCGGCGGCGCTTGCCGTCACGTCTGCCAACGTGGCGAGGTCGTCGCCGACGGAGTCGACGGGGTTACCTGTGACCGTGGCATCCGAGGAGGTCTCGCCGTCAATGTTGGTGGCGTAGTACCAAGTGAAGGATTCACCCGGCTCGATCACGACCGGAACAGCGACGGGGGCCAGGTCGGCAAGTGTGATTCCGAGCGTTGTGTCTTCGACTTGTGTGATATCGAGGCGCGCGTTCCCCGTGTTGGTCACCGTGAAGCAGTAAGTGACCGGGTCGCCGTTGTCACCGGTGACGAGTTCATCCCCGTCACAACTCAACCCACTGTCGTGGCCCGCGTACACGGTCTTGGAGATGTCAATCGAGGGCACGTACGGCGACAAGATGATCTGCCCGAACGATTGCGTCTTCAGATCCATGTTGAAGCTTTGGTACGCGTATGCGGAGTACATAAGAGCGTCGAAACAGCCCTCGATCGGGTCCAGGCCCAGTCCGGCGAGACCGGGAGCAACATCGTCCATTGCCTCGTCTAGATCGGCGAAGAGCTGCGCGTCATATGGGCCATTGCCGCAATCGGAAACCAGCTCGGCGATGGCCAGGTCGCCTACCGCTGTTGGGTCAGCGGCTCCGTTCGTGGTCGCGGAGGCGATGAGCGCGTCTCGTAGCGCTGTCGCCGTTGGGCCGATGGGATCGATCGGGCCGTCGACTCCGTTGGAGCCGGACTCAACAGGGCTGATCGCGGCGCTGGATGTGTCGACGATCACCTCCGCCGGCGCGTTCGTCACGATGAAATCGATCGCTGACGGGGTGTAGTCGCCGCCTGGCGTCGACACCGTCTCGCCGGTTAGCACCGGTGGCACCAGGTAGAACCCGGTTCCGGGATACGTCGACACCTCTGAGAAATCGAGTTCCCCGTCGACGAAATCCTCCCACGAGGCTTCGTCGGTCCAGGCCGGTGACAGCGAGCACTCGATCGTCGGTCCCTCGACGGTGTCGACGAGGATTGACACATCGAGGTTCGGGCCGCCGACCTCCGGCGTCGGCACAACAGCGTTGTCGATGACGTCCACCTCGAAGTGGATCAGGTCATGTCTCGGTTTGCCAAGCCCGAAATATGCCGCGCAGTCACCAACAGGAGCCGCGCTTGCCATGTCGGCCGAGGCCGCAATCGTGACCGCGACAACACCTACGGCCGGAAGTACCGGTCCGACGGCACCGGTCGCTGTCAGGATCCCTGCGAGAATGCCGGACACACTCCGGTCAATCCGCGAAGGCTCAGGATCGGTCTGCTGCGTGTCTCTACCAGTCCTCATCAAAGTCGTGATCGGCGCTTTGGGCGACGCACTTTAGGCCTAGATGCACCGTCTGATGGTTGGTGGGTGGGTCGCGTATCCGCGTGAAAGGTCTCCTGGGCTGGGAAGATGCTGGTTCTGACACCACATATTCCCACTACCCGAGGAGACTCTTTCAGTGAGTCGAGTATCGCAGACTTTGGGCTGTGTCGAGGTGATGTTCGATGACGGTAATCTCGTCGCGAACGCGGGACTGATCCTGCCGGCAACGGTGTGTGAACTCCTCGACGTTGAAGCGGTGATCAACACCAGGGTTGATCTCGGTGGCCGGGAGGGCTGGTATCAGCCGGGCCGCAAAGTGTTGACGTTGATGAACTCGATACTGGCCGGCGGTTCCCATATCGGACACGCCAACATTCTGCGGGCGGGGTCAACCGAACAAGTGTTGTCGCATCAGGTGATGGCACCGTCAACGGTCGGTACGTTCTTGAGGGCGTTCACGTTTGGTCATGTCCGCCAACTCGAATCGGTGAACGACCACCTGTTACACGTCCGTTGACGATGCGGTTCGATTCGGGATTTTGGAACAACAAGATCATGACCGAACTCGGCCGTCTCGATGTCCGGTTCACCATGGCAGTCAAAACCGGGAACCCCGCCATCGGCCGGGCGATCACAAAATCGACGACGACGAATGGGTCCCGATCGGCTACACCTGCGACGGCTACGCCGAAGTCGCCGACTGTTTCTACACCACAGGAAAAGGAACCAAGGCGGTGACCCGTCGACTGGTCGTGCGGCGCACCATGCTCGCCGACACCGAACAACAGAAACTGTTTCCCGGCTGGCGCCACCACGCGTTCCTGACTGATCTCACCGGGCCGGCCGTCGAGGTCGACGCGTTTCACCGTCAACACGCGGTGGTCGAGTTGGCCATCAAGGACCTCAAAGCCGGGGCCGGGCTCAAGCACCTGCCGTCGGGGAAGTTCTCGGCGAACTCGGCCTGGTTCCAAATCGCGATCCTGGCCCACAACATGATCCGCTGGACCGCTCACCTTGGCGGGCACGACCCCAGCAAACTCGTGGTGGCCCGCACCATCCGAACCCGTCTCCTGGGTGTTCCTGGCCGGATGGTCAACCGGGCCGGGAAACAGATCCTGCGGTTGCCTGCCCGATGGCCCTGGGCCGACACCTTCAACACGATCCTCGCCGCGCTACGCACCCTCGACCCGATCCCCATCTGACCGGGCTTCCGCGGTCAGACACGCCACAGCAGAAACCAAGTGTCACCAAACCAAACCAGCCCACACACCTGCACCAACGCGGCCCTAACACGCCCCCACCCATCGACCACCAGCTCACTCACGACCAGACACAACTCAAACACACACACACCAGATACCGGACGGTGCATCTAGGCCTAGGTGGACCGATGACCGTGACGGGATGCGTATCGATTGGCAGGTGCCGATCGAAATGGATGATGGCATCGTGCTGCGCGCAGATGTGTATCGACCGATCGAACGGGGCGAATATCCGGTCATCTTGACCTACGGCGTTTATGGCAAGGGGGTCGCATACCAAGAGGGTTACGCCAGCCAGTGGAACAGGATGGTCGAGGACTATCCAGAGATACTCGAGGGTTCCACAAACAAGTATCAGAACTGGGAGACCACTGACCCGGAGCGTTGGATTCCTGACGGGTATGTGTGCGTTCGTGTTGACTCGAGGGGCGCGGGCTGGTCGCCCGGCGTCTTGCTTCCCGACACGTCGCGTGAAGTCGACGACCTCGTGGCGTGTATCGAGTGGGCCGGAACGCGACCATGGTCTTATGGCAAAGTCGGCATGCTGGGAATCTCGTACTACGCAAGAAACCAATGGAGGGCAGCGGGACGCAAACCGGAACATCTTGCGGGGATCATTCCTTGGGAAGGCGGCAACGACTGCTACCGCGACTCGAATTATCACGGAGGCATCCTGAGCGAGTTCCGTAAGCAGTGGGCGACCGTGCAGGTGGTCAACGTGCAGTACGGGCGCGGCGAGCTGGCGAGAACGAATCCCAACACCGGCCAATCCGTAGCTGGTCCAGTGACCCTGAGCGATGAGGAGCTCGCCGCAAACAGACGCAATGTCTTCGACGAGCTGAAGCAGCATCCGCTGTGGGATGAGTGGCACGCTGATCGGTCGTCGAATCTTTCGCTTGTTGAGTGCCCGGTCCTGTCTTGCGCGAACTGGGGTGGGCAGGGGATCCATCCACGGGGCAACTTCAACGGGTTCATCGAGTCACCTTCAGAACACAAGTGGCTCGAGGTGCACGGCGATTCGCATTGGTCGCTGTTCTCGAGTGGATACGGTCATGCGCTGCAAAAGGGGTTCTTCGACCACTACCTAAAAGGCATCGACAACGGCTGGGAGCAAGGGCCGAGGGTGCGTCTCAATATCCGGCATCCCGGTGACAGCAATCCCACCCTCCCCCGGGACGCAATCTTCGAGCGCCTGTACGGGTTCGGGGTGGACACGTTCCCGGTTCCGTACCTCGCGGAGGGTCACGAGATCAGCGACGACGGGCTGACCTGGACGATCACTCTGCGCCAGGGGATCAAGTTCCACAACGGCGAGGAGATGACCGCTGACGACGTCATTGCGTCGTGGGGGCGTTACCAGGCTGTCGGCGCGAGGATGAACGAGTTCTTCATGGTCGATGAGATCACCAAGTCCGGTGACTATTCGATCGACATCACGACCAACGAGGAACACGGTGGCGTGGTGGAGTCGCTGGCGGCTGCTAGCGGAGCATTCGTGATCATGCCCAAGTCGGTGATCGACAGTTTGCCAATGCCCTTCGAGGGGGACCTCGCATTCGACGCCGATGTGTTGGTAGGGACCGGTCCCTACCAGTACGTCGAGCACACGCCCGAGCGGTTGTGGGTGTTCGACCGGTTCGAAGACTACTGGGGCGGCCCTCCGGGCTTGACGCCCGACGATGGCTACATGGTGAGCGCTCGGAGCAAGCGCTGTAGTCAACCAGCATCAGGTTCTCGGCGACTGTGAATTCCGCAATGCTGCCGTCGCGCATCCGTTCTTCGGGGACATAGGACACGCCGTGTGCTCGGACCGCCTTGGGAGTCGGGGCGACGATCGCTTCATTGTCGATCAGGATGTCGCCAGATTCACGGTTGCGTAGTCCGAAGATCGCATCGGCGAGTTCGCGCTGGCCGTTGCCGGATACGCCGAGCTGGTTAGCAATGGAGGTGCATTTGGCGGCAAGGAGGATATGTCGAACCAGGCACAGACGGCACTGGCGAGCTGGCTGCTTGAAGAACCCGTCAAGTGCACACTCTGGATCGTGGGGGTCTGGGCCCGAATGATTGGGGACAGCGGGCCGTACGCGTCCGTTGGAGGCAAGGTGCTCGAACGAGCTGCAGGACACGGTTGCGGACCGTACAAGATCGACAACATAGACATTGAGGCGGTCGCGGTGCGGACCAACAACCCAGTATGTGGAGCGTTCCGCGGATTCGGGGCGAATCAGTCCCAATTCGCGATGGAGGGAATTGTCGACCGCCTTGCTGATGCAGTCGGACTCTCGGCGTGGGAGATACGAAACCGCAATATCGTCGAACCGGGAGACGTGTGGGGTCCGGGCCAACTAATGGACGAGGGCTCCGCTGGAGCACGAATGTCCACGCGCGAGCTCGGCTCCGGCCAGACGACAGGGAGCCGTGGAACTCAAATGGGAGCTGGCGCTGTCGCCGATGCCTGTCGCTCCGCGGTAGCTGACGGTTGCCAGATCGGCGTCGACTACGAAGGCGAGTTTCGGGTCGATTGGACGAATCACATGAACGACGACGTCGAGCATCCTGTCGTACACTCGACGTTCGCTTATGCCGCGCAGCTTGCTTTGCTGGACAGCGAGTCGGGCAAAATCCACATCGCGTCCGGGCAGGTCGTGACAGAAGGGATGCTTGCTGGTGTCAGCAGTCGGCGATTGCGTCGAGTGCTTCGCAGATCTGTTGGCGTCCGTCGAGGCCGAGTTCTCCTAGTCGTGTCGTAAGCACCGATTTGGGCACGGCGGCGAGGCTGTCGAAAGTGGCGACGCTTTCGTGGTCGATCCCTTCGTCGGCACCTATGGGGATGCATGTGGGGATGTTGCGGATCATGCTTGTGACCGGTGCGACGATGATGTTGTTGACGACGGGGATGACTTCATCTCGCGAGACGATTAGGACGGGTCGCCGTTTCTGATTCGGAGTTTCCATCAACCAGATTTCGGCTTGAGCTACCAAGGCTCGGCCTCGGTTATCGCCATTGCGCTGCTCATTGCCAGTTCGTCGTCCTCTGTGGTTTGGGGGGAGGCTCGGTATGAGTCAGCGATTGCGGCGCCGACTCTTGAACGACGGACCGATTCGGCGAGGTCGTGGACACCTCGGCGGATCACTGCTGATCGGCTTTCACCGACACCGGTGTCGACGAGCTCGTCGATCAGGGCGAGTTCCTCATCGCTGAATCGTGTCGGCACCGGGGTTGTCATACGAACTAGTATACGTGCCGTAGATCGACTAGCAATCCCGCTGAGCGCGGAAGTCCAAATACGACCAAGTCAAGCGGGGTTTGGCCTGGTCAGGCTGCTGCGAGGTCGATCCATTCAGATCGGGTGCGCCGTTGGTTGAGGGTTAAAACTCGCCCCTCCGACACACTTGTTAGTACACGGGTTAGGTGGTGGCTGGGGCTAGGTGAGTCCGAGGACGGTCAGGAGTGCATCGTCGATTGACCACAGCTCGTCCGCAGAGAGATATCCGACCTGGTCGCCAAGTCGTTGGACGTCAACGGCTCCGAGTTGTTCGACTAGGACGTGGGTCGTGTCGCCGGCAACGGCTATTTCGGGTCGAAATGAGGCGGGGCGGGCGCTGCGTGAGGTTGGTGCGACGATCACGACTGAGCGTGGGAGGAGTTCGTCGGCCTGAACCACGACGCCGTAGCGCACGCCCTGTTGTTCGTGGCCTTGGCCCTTTGGAGTTCGGAAGTGGTAGACCTCACCCCGGCGCACGCAGTGACTCCATGAGTGAGGCGACGGCGCGCATCTCTTCGCGATCGGTTTCGTCGGCCTCGAGCGCGGCTGCTTCGGCCGCTAGATCTCGGCCGCGTCGGAGTCGGGCTGCACAGGAGAGTAGTGACGATCGGATTGCTTCGGATCGAGTCAAGCCAGTTGACTCGATTGTCTGTAGGGCGCGTTCGGCCTCGTCATCGAGGCGGACAGAGATTGCTTTGGCCATACTCCAGTATGACATATCGTGATACATGCTGCAATCTTCGACGGCGAGAGGGTCGATCGGGAACTTCGCGGTGCGGGCGTGATGTTTCGCCGTCGATGTGGGCGCCATCGTCGTCATGGTGGGCATCCCCCGAGATCGTGGAGTTGAGCGGGTTTCAGCGTGACGAGTTGTGTCGGCTTCGGGCGGAGAATGGGGAGTTGTGGATGCAGCGTGATGTCCTCAAACGATCCGTGGTCCTGTGGGTGGACGAAGCGATGGGACGAAAGTCGTGATCGCTGGAGTTGTTGCCTGCAGTACCGAACTGGGCATCGCGGAGGGTCGTTCTCATTCACGTCAACCAGTAAGACGTGGCGATCACGAAAGACCGAGTACGGCCCGGAGACCGTCGTCGATGTCATCGAGCAGAACCTGAGACACCCGACCCGCCTGGTCGGACAGTAGTGAACGATCTATCAGTTCGAGACCAAGCGGCACAGCAACAGAGTCCTTGGGCAGTCCCGTCACCCTCGATCGAAGCAACACATTGCCGGCGATGCCCGCTCGCTCGACATTGGACGTGAGTGGTACAACGTGCGTTTGCCACACTTCAACACCGAGGACACTGTCCGAAGAGACAACGACGCACGGTCGACGCTTGTCCAGTTCAATCCAGTGCACGCCTCCACGGGCTACCACGGCGCTGACCGCTCCATTCGTTCCATCACCGCGCGGGACTCCCCGTCAGTTGGCCGGTCAGCGCCTGCCAAAACCGCGTCGGCGAGCAACTGCTGCCCGAAACTCAAACCAGTTTGCGTCGCGGCGTGGCGACGAAGCTGATCAGCAACCCAAGTGGAGAACGGAACACCGAGACCGTCGATGATGGGGACAACGTCATCTGGAACGCTGATCGTCTTGTTCGGCATGTACGTATCATACATACGTGTAGGTGGTCTGTCGACCCTGAGGGCACTGTTGCGTTGAGGGATCGGCATTGGATCGGCGAGGGTCTCAAGATGACGCATCACCTCAGTCGGGCCTTACCTACCGATCGTTCGCGTTCGCCGGCTACCGATTCCCACCCGAAGTCATCATGCTCGCTGTCCGTTGGTACCTCCGCTACGGATCATCGACGTGTTCGTCTCGCCGCGACGCGATTTGGATGCAGCCCGCGAGACCGTGATCGAAGAAGTCATCCCCCGACGCGTTCCACAACACCGAGCAGCATGCCAACTATCGCGTGGAGTGTGATCACGGCCGACTGAAATCGAGGCTCAGACCGATGCGGGGACTCAAGACCAACCGGACAGCATCGGTAGTGATCCGAGGTCACGCCTTCATCCAGAACCTGCGCCGCGGCCACTACGAGCTCGGCGCCGACGCCGAGCATCAACACCTGCGAGTTGTCACCGCGACGATCTGACCGTTCCAGCGACCGAAGCTCTCGACTACCGTCGGCCCGAGGATCGTCGATGCCGCCGGTGGAATCTTCGCGGTCATCTGGAACTCCATTCTTCGCTGGAACCGTGTCCGGGTTCTCGACATCGCTCCCAAAGGGATTTGGGTGAGCCGCTAGCTCGCCGAGTTTCAAGCTGGCCCCAACGTCAACCAGCTCGCGGAGAGACCGTTCCACGGCATCGTGGGGTTCGAACTCGCTGTGGCTGGCCCATGTCGTGAGCGCAGCGCGATTGGTGCCGACAATTGTCGTTGCGATCAGTCGGCAATGGAACAAGACCGTCGCCGATGGCTCGACCATTGATCGGGTCAGGTAAACGAACAAGAGATTCTCGTAGTCGAGGTCGTCTCGCATGTCTTGTTGTTGCAGCTCGGGGATCTCAAGGAGGAGTTGGTAGCGTCGTCGGTGAAAGTCCGAGGAGTCGAGCACCATACGCAGCAGCTCGAGCGCGACCTCTGCTGCGACAGCCAGCGACTCGGGGGCCGAGGACTGTTCGAGCCTCCTCCGCACCAACTCCACCTTCTCGTCATGGTCAGGAAATGCAGCCGACTCTTTGCTCGCGAAGTAGTGAAAGAATGTCCGGCGACTGACATTCGCTCGCTCGGCAATGTCGTCAATCGACACTCCCGCGTAGCCATTCTCGATGAACAGTGCGATAGCCGCCTCGCCCAGAGAACGACGGGTGGCCCTCTTGTTCGCTTCGCGACGTCCAAACGTGTGAATCTCGTCCCTCGTCGGGAGTTGTCGGAAGGACGGAGATGGATCGGGTTGGCTGTCTCGCTTCACCAGACTGTCCATGTCATAGAGAAAGTAGCCCTCGCGTCGATCGTCACCAGATCGAGTCCCTGGGCGGCCCAGAAATCAGTCTTACGAGGTTTCCGGTGCGCCCAAGACCTTGCTCTAAATATAGCATCTTGCAAATCCTTCGATAGCGCCTCGAACTCGATCGTCAAGAGTGATCGTGGAGCACGACCGACCGGATGCCTTGACCCGATCTCATCAGGTCGGCGGCGGTGTTGATCTCAGAGAGTGGCATTCGACTCGTGATCAGATCGTCAATGTTGAGGTCCCCGGCGAGGTACCAGTCAACAAATCGAGGCACGTCTCGGCGGGCGCGGCCCCCGCCATAGGGTGCACCCCGGATTGTCAGCCCAACGAGGAACTCAGCTGGGTCGAATGACACTTCGGCGTCGGGGGCTGACATCCCGAGAAGAATGACGGTGCCGCTCAAATGATGCGCAGCGCTCATGGCGCCGCGCACTGCGGCGGGAGCGCCAGCGGCCTCGAAGGCGAAATCCACGCCAGCGCCGTTGATATCAGCGATCGCCTCGGCGATGTCATCGACCTCACCTGCGGAGATCACGTCTGTGCAACCGAATTGTCTTCCAAGGGCGAGCTTGTCGGCGGAAAGGTCGACGCCGATGATACGGCCGGCGCGGGCCAGCTTTGCGCCCTGCACAACGTTGAGACCGACACCGCCGAGACCGAACACCGCGACGCTATCGCCTGGTTCGATCCCCGCATGGAAACCATCGCTGCGTGGTGAATACGTCGCCCGTCAAGACTGAAACGGGTCGTTCCGTCACGAAGTACCGATCCCGCCGTCGTCGTATCGTACACTTCGCACTGGTGGGTATGAGGCGACAGGCAGCTCAGGCACCGTCCGCACTCGGGCGTAAAAAGCGGGATGACCTTGTCGCCAAGAGCGAAGTCAGCGACGCCAGGGCCGACATCGATGACGGTACCCGCTCCTTCATGGCCAAGGATTGCGGGAAACCGAAACCCTTCCATCCACCCATCGATAAGAGACAGGTCAGAGTGACATACCCCCGAAGCCGCCATTTCGACCAGGACTTCGCGCTCGCCTGGTGGGTCCAGGTCGACGTCGACGATCTCGAAGCGGGCCACCTTGTGCGAATACTACAGCTGCGGCGGTTTTCATGAACCGCCTGAGCTGAGTCCGAGGTCTTCAGCGATATGGCACGCCACCAACTGGCCGTGGACAGCCCTGAGCAGCGGGTCTTCAGTGCGGCAGAGTTCTACTGCGTGTACACATCGCGGATTGAATCGACATCCGTCTGGAAGGTCGAGCGGGCTCGGTGGTTCTCCGGGAAGTCGTGCGTGGCCAGGTTTTTGAGGGTTCTCAATATCTGGCACAGCGTTGATGAGCGCCGAGGCGTACGGATGCCGGGGGTCTGCAAAGAGCGTTTGTGCGTCGCCCGATGCCACAATTCGCCCAAGATACATGACCGCGACGTCATCGCAGATATGACGAATCACGCCGAGGTCATGGCTGATGAACATCATGGTCAAGCTGAGTTGTTCTTTGAGTCGCACCAAGAGGTTGAGCACCGCGGCCTGAATCGACACATCGAGCGCGGCAACGGATTCGTCGGCAATCAGGAGCTCCGGCTCGACCGCCAGAGCGCGAGCGATGCCAATCCTTTGGCGCTGACCGCCAGAAAGTCGTCGCGGCGTAACCCCGAGAATCGTTGAAGGTAGTTCGACCATGTCGAGCAGCTCCAGACACCGATCGCGACGCTTGCCAGATGGGACCAAGTTGTGGACTGTGAGCAGCTCGGTGAGCACCTGTTCTACTGTTCGACGCGGATTGAGCGACGACGCGGGATCTTGGAAGATCATCTGAATGCGCCGCCGCTGCTCGCGCGTACGCTTCGCGCCGAGCACGGTTCCATCGAATGTGACCGTTCCGGCAGTCGGCGTCTGAATCCCAGCGATCGTCCTGGCAAGCGTTGACTTGCCGCAGCCAGACTCGCCGACAACGCCGAGAATCGTTCCCGCCTCGACCGCAAGGTCAACAGCGCTGACAGCACGGAGTAGCGGGCCTTTGCCTATGAGCCCACCAGGGGTGGGGAAGTGAACGTTGAGGCCTCGAACTTCCAACAGAACGGTCACTTGCCTCCAACTCCTCGATGTCCATCAAGGATCCCGGACCGAATGCAGGCGTTAGCCCGCTCGGTACTTCCTTGCAGTGTCGGAGCAGCGCCCACGACGCATTCGTCCGTCGCAAAGTCGCAGCGCGGAGCGAAACGACAACCGTCCGGATAGGCACGGGGATCCGGGGGTTGCCCACCGATCGAGGGTAAGTCTCCCTTGCCATGGCGGACCGAGGGGATCGACCGCAACAAACTGAGCGTGTACGGGTGATCGGGATGTGAGAACACTTCCTCGCGGGTTCCGCTCTCGACCGTTCTACCGGCGTACATCACCGCGACACGATCAGCGATCTGTCCAATCACTCCAAGGTCATGGGTCACAAAAACTACTGCAAGGTTTCGCTCCTGCCGCATCCGATCGAGCAGGCCTAAGATCTGATCCTGAATCGTTACGTCGAGTGCTGTTGTGGGCTCGTCGCACAACAGCACTTCAGGGTTGCAGGCGAGCGCCATGGCAATCATTACCCGCTGACGAAGCCCGCCCGAGAGCTCATGGGGCCACGCATCTGCGCGCTTCTTTGGATCGGGGATACCAACGTCGCGCAGTAGATCGATGGCTTCTGCCCGAGCGTCGGCCCAGGGAACGCCCCTGGCGTGAGCGGCCTCGGCGACAAGGTCACCTGCACGCATCGTTGGATTGAGCGCTGTCATGGGCTCTTGAAACACCATGGCGAGGCGAGGCCCTCGCGCTGTCTCAGCGTCGTACGGTCCGAGTTCGCCCTCGGTTCTGAGCAACAGTTCGCCCCCTGCGACAACGCCGTGATGAGGAAGTAATCCCAGAATCGATTTGAGGGTCAAGCTCTTACCCGAGCCCGACTCGCCGACGACACCGAGACATTCACCGGGGGCCACATCAAACGTTGCACCGTCAACGGGTGCAACTGTCGGGCGGCCCTTGCGACGGAACTCAACGCGGAGGTCCTTGACTACGAGGTTTGGCAGACGCTTCATCGTTGTCGATTCCATTGGTCGAGACCGTCTCCGATCAGAGACAACCCAACGCCGACAGTGGCGATGACGAGGCCGGGGATGGTGGAAAGCCACCATTGGTCTCGAAGGAACGTACGTCCGTCGGCCACCATTGAGCCCCACTCAGCGGTCGGTGAAGGGATTCCCAGGCCGAAGAATGAGAACGTGGCGAGGGTCAACATCGCGAGCACCATGTCGGAGGGGAGGTACGCGTACACCTGGCTCATGGAGTTTGGCATCACATGGCGGGTCAAAATGCGGAAGGTAGACAGGCCTCCCGTTCGCGCTGCGGCAACGTAGTCCATCTGTTTCACCCGGAGCACTTCGCCGCGAACTATCCGGGCATAGATTACCCAAGAGATCGATGTGAAGGCGATGATGATCGACCGTTCGCCTGGCCCAAGCGCGAAGACCAACGCAATGAGGAAGATATAGATAGGAAATGCTTGGACGATGCTTGCACATGCGCTCAAGAACGTGTCGATCCAGCGGCCATAATATCCGGCTGCGGTCCCGATGATCGTGCCAAGAATGGCGGGGAGAATCGCTCCCAGGAACGCGATTCTCAGATCGATCCGCCCGGAATAGATAAGTCGTGACAACACGTCACGGCCCGTATCATCTGTTCCGAGCCAGTGATCTGAACTCGGTGAGGCAAGCCGATCAAGCGGCGCTGGTTCGTTCGGATCGTACTGGGCCAGAATGGGCGCCAACAGCGCCACCAATACGAAGAAGGCGATGATCGCCAGCCCAAACCACACCTTGCGGGGCAGCGGGTCTCGCTCACGCGAGGCATCGATGGTCAACGGCGTATCGTCGCTCAGCTGGACTTCCGTTTCGGTCATTATCCAACCTCAACTCTCGGGTCGATCAGACTGACCAAGATGTCCGCCAGTAAGTGTACAAAGATGACGGCCACCGCGAAGACGAGCGTTAGACCCTGAATGACCAAAAAGTCTCGCCGGCCAGACGCAATAATCATCTGCTGCCCTAGCCCGGAAATGGCGAAGGTGTTCTCGATCACGACGACGCCGAACAGCATGAACCCAAGCTGAACAGCCAGCATCGTGATGGTCGGAGCTAAAGCATTGCGGACCATGAACCGGCGCACGAGGCGCCTCGGCGCTACACCAGCAGCGCGTGCTGCGCTGATGTAGTCAGAGTCAAGTACGTCAGTCATCGATGCACGCATGGATCGTATGAGCAGCGGCGCCAACGCAATCGCCATCGTTAGACCCGGCAAGATCATCGAACGTATGCGAGCGCCGAGGGACTCCCCGTAGCCTCCCACCGGGATGAAGTCGAACCTCAGACCAATAACGATCAATAACGCGAGCCCAACCCAAAACATCGGCAGGCTCAACGCAACAAGGCTGAGGATCCTGGCCAATTGATCGAGCGGCCCATCGGGATTCGTGGCCACCCGGATCGCGATCGGAACAGCGATCAACAGACTCAAGACGGTTCCCACGATGAGTATCCACAATGTGGGTGCGTAGGTGTTCTTGATGATGTCGGTGACCGGCACACCTGTCGTCGATGACTGACCAAGGTCCCCGTGCAAGACGTTGTCGACATAGGTCATGAATTGGCGGGGCGCTGATTTGTCGAGACCATGCTCGATCCGGATCGCTTCGATCACCTCGTCGCTCGCACGGATACCACCGATCGCTCGGGCAGGATCCCCCGGAGTGATCTGCAGGAGCAGAAACGTCAACAAGATCACCGCCAATAGCAACGGAATCGTCTGCACAACCCGCCGCACTATGAACCTGAATCGACCCACAATGCCCCCTTGTCACCCATGATCTCACCATCGCGGTATGGCCCCGGAAATCAACCCGGCGGCCACACCACAACTAACCAGAGTTATCTCTAGTTCTCGATGTCCAACGTGCCCGGATGATAGAAGCCCCATGGTGCCAGGTCTAGCCCGGTCACCCCCTCACCAACCGCATAGATCATGTCCGGGCTCAGCATCGGAATCAGCGAAACATCCTCGAACGCTGCGGACTCCAGCGCTGAAACAATTGCATCCCGCTCGGCTTCGTCAGCTGCGCCAACAAAGGAGAACAGTGCCGTTTCAAGCGCTGTCATGTCTGCGAAAGAGAACAGGAAGCTGGTTGCGAAATAGAGGCCAATCGGATCTCCCGCTGATGGTGAGACCGGGATCATCAGGCCGATAGCGAGGTCGAAATCGGCCGCATAGAGCCGATCGACGAACGTGAGCGTGTCGGCTCCTTGAACATCGACGTTGAGGCCGATTTCGCCAAGCTGAGCCTGGATCACATCAGCGATGCCGGCATCGAGAGTCTTCGAGTTGTCGAAGATCAAGACCAGCTCAGCTCCGTCGGGGAAACTCGAGGCAGCGAGTGCGTCGGCCGCAGCGTCGAGATCGAACGTTGTCCAGTCGCCGCCGTCTACTAGCCCCGTAGAGCTCGAGATACAGCAGGGAACAACACCCGTTGCCGGAACCGCGTTACCGCCGTATACCGCCGCGAGGTCCGTGCGATTCATCGCCAACGAGATGGCCCGACGAACGTTGACATCGGCGGTGGGGTGCCCCTCAGAATGATTGGGCGACATCGATACGACGCCCGCAGCCGGCGAGACGACCATCTGCTGTGATGGATCAAGCTGCGCGGCGCGGTCAGGCTGCACGAACTCAACCATGTCGAGGTCACCATTCTGGAATGACAAGAGCATCGAGTCTTGATCAAGAAACACCTTGTAGATGAGTCGATCAGGTCCTGGGGCCCCGCCCCAGTAGTTTTCGTTGGCGGTGAACACGATCTCAGAGCCCGGGCTCCACGACTCGAGCTGATACGGCCCAGGCCCGACCGGCGCTGCGAAATATTCCTCGGCCGTAAGCCCCCCGAAGTCGTCCTGCATTACAGACGCGTTCGCTGCTGTGACCGCCACCGGAAGAAAGGTATCTGCGCTGTTGAGGTGAAGAACAACTGTCAGGTCGTCAGGCGCCTCGACTGAATCGACCGCCAGGAAGAATGACCCAAAAACTGGACCGTTGCGCCAGTACTCGACCGAGAACGCGACATCGGCCGAAGTGACCGGAGTGCCGTCGGGAAAGCCAGCGCTAGGTTGAAGGTGGAAGGTGTAGGTGAGAGCCTCAGCGTCGTATTCCCACGACTCAGCAAGCCCGGGTGCAAGCGACACCCCATCTGGATCCCAGTGCAACAGTGTGTCGTAGGGAACAGCCAGCGTCTGGAAGGTAGACATGGCGAGCGCTGCGTCTGGATCCCACCCCTCCATCGCTTCAGCCCGACCGATGACGAGGTCTCCACCGTCCTGAGCCTCAACAGCGGCATCGCCGTCGCTGCTCTCCGCTGGGTCATCATCGGCGGAAGCGTCGTTGTCACTCTCTGCGGTTGCGTCGACGCCCTCCGTCGAAGAGTCGTCGTCGCTGCTGCTGCAGGCAGCCCCCAGCATCGCAAGGACGGCAAGTATCCCCAGCAGTCGCAAAAAGGTCTGTCGCATGTTCATCTGCTCTCCCAAGCTTCGTCAGGCGCATAGTTGCACCGGATGTCAGTTATTGCAAGTGGACTCGAACCTCACGCGTTCTTCCGCTGTGTGCGAGCCCCCGCCAGTAGGCACAAGATCTCGTACATCAACGTGGCTCCGACCAGCGCTGTATTGCCTGAGGGATCAAACGGGGGCGACACTTCGACAACGTCGCCGCCAACGAAGTCGACTCCGTGAAGACCGCGGAGCAATCGAGTGGCCTCCCTGGTCGTCAGGCCACCAATCTCAGGCGTTCCGGTTCCTGGGGCATACACCGGATCGAGGCCGTCGACATCGAAGCTGAGATATGTCGGTCCGTCACCAACGACGCGTTGAGCCTCGGCGATAACGCCGTCGACCCCGAGGTCACAGAACTCCTCGATAAAGATGACTCGCATCCCGCTGTCGAGCGAATACTCCCATCCGTCGGCCCAGTTCTGCGCACCCCTGATACCGATCTGGATGGTGCGATGTGGATCCAACAATCCTTCGTCGGCAGCCAGTCGAAACGGCGACCCATGGTGGAACTTCGACCCTCGAAACGGACCCCAGGTATCGGTATGTGCATCAATGTGGACCATGCCGATCGGCTCGGCGGGCGAAGCAATGGCGCGAAAGATCGGGTAGGTGATCGAATGGTCGCCACCGGCGGCAAGTGGCACCGCGTCTGCACCAACGAGGCGCTGCACGAAGGTCTCGATACTCTGCATGACCTTCTCGTTGTCATAGACCTCGTCGAAGCGTACGTCGCCCACGTCAGCGACCGAACACATCTCGAACGGGTTGTCCCGGGTCTCGTGGTTGATGGCTCGCATCAGCGAGGACTGGTTTCTGATCTCGCGGGGACCGTGGCGGGCACCGGCTCGATTTGTGACGCCCCCGTCATAGGGGACCCCGTACAGTGCGATATCGACGTCGGCAAGATCGGGCCGATAGGCCGCTCTCATGAACGTTGCAATCTCTTGATATCGCGGCTCGAACATCGGGTCGCCAGCCGCGTTGGTGGCTGCGTCGTTGGTCATTGTAATTCCTCGGCTTTCATGATTTGTCCGGGTAATCGCCCGAGCTGGGCTGGCGTCGGCAGCATCGCCGTGCGGCCGCACGGCCGCAAGATGATCCTCATTCATTGCCTTTCCTATCAGGTTCTGTTGGTGGTACTAGCCCCAATACCGTTCAGTTAGGGTTGTATTGGTGTGGTTTGGGGGTGTGCCTCCTGATGGTTGGGTGATGCCTGTGTCGGATCGTCGGTTGTCTGATTTGGTGTCGGTGGGTGTGTTGGCTCGGTCGTTTCCGCCGGGTTTGGTGGATGAGGTGATCGCGGGTGTGGTCGGACTGAGCAGCGGCGTCGGTCGTTGCCGGCTCGGGTGACGGCGTATTTCGCTATTGGGTTGGGCCTGTACTCGGAGGGCTCCTATGAGGACGTGTTGGGGTTGTTGAGCATGGCTGGGCGAGCTCACCCCGGGCGGCAATGCCGGCCGAACCGCAGAACCGTTACGGATCCGGGTTATCGACTACACAATCGATGACGGCCGTGACAACAACGAGACCTACCGGTTGTTCACAACCATCTTGGATCCTGACGATGTGTCCGCCGGGCCCACGACATCAGGTTCGACCCAGTGGCGGCGAGTTTGGCCCAGATGGTGTTGTTCACGACACAGTCGAATGGGAGGTTCGTCATCCCGCAGGCTTTGAGATCACGGATGGACCGATTCGGCTTCGCCTCTCTGGCGGTGTTCGGCCTCCACTACCGGGATCTGGCCGGTCCGGTCACAGATAAACGCGGTGTGACGCCACCCATCCCAATCATCAAACAAGCTGAGCCGGGCACCGGGGTGTGGTCGTTCCCGACGAATGATCAGCCGTGTCCCGTCCGGCCACGTGTCGAGATTGACCATCACCCGCCACTTTCCGTGGCACGATCAACGAACTACAATCCGACATGACAAGACCCCCTGTTTCCCGGGCTCAATGGAGGCCTCAACAACACGCATTGTCCCAGGCCAGGGGGTCTTTCGCGAACTGAACACAGAATCAGCTACGACCAATCCGGGCTAGCAAGGCACCATACGATTGAGTATGGTGTCAGTGTGAGTATCAATCGTCCCCCTGCCCATCTGAGCGATGAAGCTCAGGATCACCTCCGACACCCACCCGAGCCACCTCCAGGTTTCGACTTCGCTGATCGAGATGCCTTGAAGGCTGCCCGTGACTCGGTCCATGCTGAGTGGCTGTCTGGGAATGATGACATCGCTGGTTCTTGGGTTTGTCAAGCGGAAACACATGGGGGCGTCTCGACGGTGCGGTTCGCGGCCGATGCTGCGCAGCTGGACGACGACAATGTGATCGTACATCTCCACGGGGGTTCGTACTTCCTGGGTTCTCCAATGGCGAACGCAGCGATGGTGGTTCCTGTGGCTCAGCGCTCGGGACTGCCGGTGGTCTCGGTTGACTATCGCCTCGCCCCTGAGCACCGTTGTCCAGCAGCGATCGACGACGCTCTGGCGGTGTGTGAGGCATTGAGTGTCGACGGCCGCATCGCTGCGATGTACGGCGAGTCCGCGGGCGGCGGCCTCGCCCTTTCCACGCTTGTGGCCATGCGAGAATCAGGTGTTCCGCTTCCAGGCCGGGTGGCGCTGCTCTCCCCGTGGGCGGATCTGACCTGTTCTGGTGACAGTTACCAAGTGCTCACCCATGTCGACCCGGACTTTCCAGATCCGGAGGAACCGCCGCTCTACGCAGCGGCGTACGCCGGCGCAGATGTCGCTGACCCGCAAGCATCCCCGCTATTCGCGGACCTGACAGGGTTGCCGCCAATCCTGATACAAGTCGGTAGTCGTGAAGTATTGCTCTCCGATTCGTGCCGACTGGACTCAGCGTTGCGGCGAGCGGGCGTGACGTCCACTCTTGATGTCTGGGATGGCCTGTGGCACGTCTGGCATCTGTGGCAGCACTTGCCGGAGAGCACGCAAGCGTTCGATGAGATCTGTGCATTCCTCGGGGAGGCTCTGTAGTGAGTAGCGAATCCCGTGTTTCTGTCATCACCGGGGCGGCAGGTGGTATTGGGCTAGGTATTGCCCGAGCGTGTATCGCCCGCGACATGAAGGTGATGATTTCCGATATCGACGCCGACCGGCTCGCCCGCACCGCGGTCGAGCTAGGACGAGGCGGTGGAGTCGTTGCTCACGCCCAGTGCGATGTGAGCGATCGAGCGTCGGTTGACAAGCTTCGCGATGCCACGCTCGCGGCGTATGGACGCGTCGACCTTGTCTTCAACAATGCCGGTATCGGGTTGTCGAAACCGGTTCTCGATACTACTGACGCAGACTGGGACCTGCTGTTTGGTGTGAATGTTGATGGCGTTGTCAACGGCATACGCTCATTCCTGCCGGTGCTCGCTGAGCAAGGATCGGGGCATATGTGCGCGACGGCGAGCCTCTCGGGTTTGGTGAGTGACCCCGATCTCGTGATCTACAACGGAACCAAGTTTGCTGTTGTCGGAATGATGGAGGCGCTGGCGTTCGAGATGGAGCGCTCTCATCCGGGGGTGAGCTGTTCGGTCCTGTGTCCGGGCCCCGTGGCGACCGACCTGATGATGACCTCACGGCGGCACCTCAAAGATGTTGGGTCTGCAGGTGATAGCGGCGAATATGATGAGCTGCTCGCGAACGGTGAGGACCCAGATGTCGTCGGCCGCGGGGCGCTCGATGACATTGAAGCCGGCAGTTTCTGGCTACTTCCTCACAGCGGGTTGGCCATCGAGCTTGTTGAGAAGCGGCTGGAGGCGATGAGGAGAGGACAACTCAGAGTCCTGCCGCCTGTTGAATCGTGAGCGCGAAGTCTGACTCCGGCCTGTCGCAGAAGGACTGGACCGAAGCCGCGCTAGCCGCGATGGCGACCGACGGTGTTGCCGGTATCAACATCGAAGGTCTGGCCAAGGTGGTAGGCGCGACGAAAGGTAGCTTCTATCACCACTTCAAGGACCGCCAGGCGCTGCTCGACGCTGCATTGGGACGGTGGGAAGCAATCCTTTCCGAAGACATCGCCGATGCGAAACTGATCAGCGATCCCCACCAACGACTCATCGCGTTCTCCACAGGGGCACTTGACAAGAGGCTCGACGGCTTCGTCGACTTAGCCTTGGCGGTGAGCGCCGACGTCCCCGCGGTAGCCGCCACCCTAGGTCGGACCCAGGCGATTCGGCTCAGGTTCGTATCCGCCGCGCTCGAAGAAGTCGGTATCTCGCCTTCGGAAGCCCTCGAGCGAGCGGTCAGTGGGCTGGCGACTTACCTCGGCCTCTATCAAATGCAAGTGGTCCCCGACAATCGGATCGGTGCCGAGGAGTTCCGAGCTCAGATCGTGCGGCTCGTCAAGACGATGATCACCAATTGAGTTGAGGCGTCCCGTGTCCGAGCGGGTGGTTGCGCTGGATATCGAGTAGCTGCGACAGCGAAGCTGAACTCATTCGACGTATTTCCCATCCTTTGTGATTGGATGACCGACGACTGACTCGACGAGCGCCTGGCTCAACCCGGCCGCCAAGCCCCCGTCGACATAAAGAGCGTGTCCGTTGACCATTGCCGCGTCGTCGGAGATAAGGAAGTGAATCGCCGCGGCGACTTCGTCTGCGGTTCCAAGGCGGTACGTATGTTGGTTGGCGAGCGCCAGGGTTTTCGAGGCCCAGTGATCGAGGGCGGACGCGCTTGAGTCGGCGACCATTGGTGTGTCGATGCCGGTCGGGCACACGCAGTTCACCCGGATTCCGCGGGGCCCAAGCTCGATGGCGGCGTTCTTGGTGAGCCCGACGACTGCCCACTTGGACATGGCGTACCAAGCCGGACCCGGAAAGCCGACGATGCCAGCCATCGAAGCGGTGTTCACAATACTGGACCCGGGATTCATGAACTCTGCAGCGGCGCGGATGCCGTTGACCACGCCAATCAAGTTGACGTCGAGGACCTGGCGGCCATCGTCGATGGCGGTAGCGAGCAGGCCGTCTTGCGGACCATGAATTCCCGCGTTGTTCACCAGGGCGTCGAGTCGACCGTCGCGCTTGGCGATCGTTGTGACCAGTGCTTCCATCTGCTTTGCGTCGGTCACATCGCAGTGCACGAAAGTAGCGCCGATTTCGTCGGCTAGTCCCTCCCCGTTCGTAAGGTCAGCGATCACGCACGTCGCGCCAGCAGTGGCTAGCCGGCGGGCGGTGGCTGCACCAATCCCCGACGCTCCACCGGTAATGACTACTACCTTCTCGGTAACTGAGAACATTTCTCCTGGACCTCCTATGGCTGCATACGCTAGCGTATGCAGCCATGACTTCGCTAGTGGATAGATCCGATTGTTGGCTTGTTGTCGGAGCAGGCCCGTCGGGGCTCAGTGTCTCCTTGGCGCTGCGGACAGCCGGGATCCGGTTCGACGCAGTCGAAGCCGACGACTGCGTCGGGGGCTTGTGGAACTGGGACAATCCGGGTTCGGGAATCTATGAATCGGCCCATTTCATTTCATCCTCGGCGCGATCGGGCTGGGCCGATTTTCCGATGCCGGACCACTATCCCGACTACCCGCGCTGGTGGGAAATCCGGGACTATATTCACGCATACGCCCGCCACCACAGCCTCTCGGATCACTACGAGTTCAACACTCGGGTCGAACACGCTGCCCCGGTCGAGCTGGCCGAGGGTGAACGGTGGGACGTCACGCTGTCTACCGGAGAGACCCGACGGTACCGTGGAATCGTTGCTTGCCCGGGCTTTCAGCGAGTTCCCAACCTCCCAACCTATCCGGGCGAATTCACCGGCGAAGCCCGCCACAGCCAGACCTACAAACGCGTGGACGAGTTCCGCGACCGCAAGGTCTTAGTGGTCGGTGCTGGCAACTCAGCCGTTGACATCGCAGTTGACGCCGCGCAGGCTGCGAGCCGGGCGTTCATCTCGACCCGCCGTGGCTACTGGTTCTTTCCCAAGCTCATCGGCGGCGTACCCTTTGATCACTACGCGATCAACACTGTTTCCAGCCAGAGCCGACTCCGCGAATTCCTCGAGATATTTGTAGGTGACGTTACCCGAGTGGGATTCGGCGAACCTGATCATGCTCCCTTGTCACATCACCCCATTCTAAACGACCAGGTGCTGCACTATCTTGCACACGGTGACCTGATGGCGCGGCCCGAGATAGCCAGGTTCGACGGCACGACCGTACATTTCGTCGACGGAACCAGCGAAGAGATCGACCTGGTCATCTGGGCCACCGGCTTCAAAGACAAAGTGCCCTTCATCGACGATCAGCACTGCGTGATTTCGTCGGACAGCGACCAGACCGACCTGTTCCTGTGGATGTTCCACCGGCGCCATCCCCACCTGGCAGTGTTAGGACCAGCAAACCTCGCCGCGGGCGGCTACTGGGGCCTCAACGGTGCTGCTGATATCCTCGCCAACCATATTCGTGACGAAGTTGCCAATCCGGTCCGATGGCAGAAATTCCGCAAGGTGATCGAAGGCCCAGAGCCTGACTTGTCAGGTGGCTATGACTACTACGAAAAACCCGGCCACCTGAACTATGTCAACGCGTCGGCGCTCGAGGAGTACAGCGCAACGCTGAACGAACAGTTTGGGTTTGAGCCTTTGACGATGCCCACTGACTTCGAGCCGCCTGAACTCATTGATATCGATGGGTGGCTCGACAGTCCAGGTCCGGTAGTCGCTCCATCACACGGCTCGTTGGCGCCCATCCCCTACCGGCCCGAGGACGCCAGCCGTGGGTGACAACACGTTCTCAGTCGCCGGCAAGACTTGCGTTGTCACCGGAGCGTTTCACGGTCTCGGCTCAGTGATTGCACGTCGGCTCGCCGACCATGGCGCCAACGTTGTACTTGGCGACGTTCGATCCTGTGACGAACTGGCAGCGGACCTTGACGGCGTTGCTGTCCGCTGCGACGTCACCGACCAAGAGCAGGTCGAGGTCCTTATGCAGACTGCAACGGACCGCTTTGGGGGCCTCGACGTGCTGGTAAACAACGCCGGTGTCGAGAGCTGGAGCGGCAATATCACCGAACTCGATGTCGCTGGCTGGCGTCGAGATATGGACATAAATCTCCTCGGTGTCGCCATCTGCATCAAACAAGCAGCGCCGCGCATGAACCGCCACGGGTCAATCATCAATATCGCGTCGCTCTTCGGCCTCACAGGCATCGCGACGTTGTCGTCCTACGGCGCGTCCAAGGCGGCGGTCATCCACCTCACCAAAACCGCAGCGGTCGAGTTGGGGCCCGAGGGGATTCGCTGCAACGCCATCTGTCCGACCGGTCTCACCCACGACAGCTACCTCGGCCGCGTCGAGGGCGTCGACAACTGGCTCGACGACTGGCTCAAACTCCAGCATCAGCATCGCGACGAGCTTGGCCACGCCGACGACTGCGCAGCCCTCACGCACTTCTTGGCGAGTGACGAATCACGGTTCATAAATGCCCAAGCCATCGCTGTGGATGCTGGCGCCACGGCCGGCCCCTCGATCGCCGCGATCGAGGCTGCAATAGGCCAGCGCGCCGAGTGGACTGATGACGACGCGATGCTCGAGGCACCCGAGATCAACTGATGCTGCCGTCCTCTCCCGATCACCTGTCCGCTCGGGCTCGAGCCTGTCTCGAACACCCCGATGTACTGCCCTATCCGTTCGATTGGGCCAGCTCGTCACAGGTACAGACGTTCCGCGAGATCGCACATCCTCGTTGGAACAGCCTCAACGCGGAGATCGACTTCAACTACGAGGTCAGCACTGACGTCATCGCTGGGGTCACCGTCGAACGGGTCTCAACCACCGACCCCGACAGCGGCTTCGTGCTGCTGCACCTGCACGGCGGCATGTTTTGTGCAGGCAACCCAGAGATTGACCGAGCCCTCAATGCACCAATGGCGCGCGCTAGCGGGGTCGAGGTCATCTCAGTTGACTATCGGCTCGCTCCCGAACACCCATACCCCGCAGCCATCGACGACGCACTCGCCGTATACCAATCGTTACTCGAGAGCGGCCTCCGCGTCGCCATCTACGGCGAATCAGCAGGGGGCGGACTGGCCGCAGCCTGTGCTTTGGCGTCGCGTGACGCTGGTCTTGGTGAGCCAGCAGCGTTGGGGTTGATCTCCCCGATGCTGGACCTGACCGGAAGCAGCGACACCTACCGGACACACACCACCATCGATCCCGACTACGGAGATACCTCGATTCTGCTTGAACCAGCGACCGCATACGCCGGGACAACCAATGTCGCCGATCCGAAGGTGTCGCCTCTCTTCGCGACTTTGCACGGACTCTGCCCCGTACTTCTCCAGGTCGGCAGCCGCGAAGTGCTCCTGGGCGACAGCATCCGATTTGCACAGGCCGCTCGCCGGTCACACTGCGACGTTACCATCGAAATACTCGACGGGGGCTGGCACAACTACCCCGTGTGCTACGGAACCCCCGAAGCAGACGCAGCGGTCATAGCTATGGCCGAATTCCTCACCAAGGAGCTCCGATGAACCGAATCCCAACCGGCCCAGCGGGTAACCAGTTTCCGCTATTTGAAGCAGGCCCGTTCGCCTACCTGAAAGAGCTGCAGCAGCACGGCCAAGTCGTCGCGATCGACCTCGACGGCATAGCCACCGCTGTTCTCTACGATCTCGATCTCATCCACAATGTGTTCGCCGACAAGCTCGAACACATAGGACGCTCTGCAGCAATCCAACGACTCAGCAGCGTGACCGGAAACGGGATCCTGACCAACTATGACTGGAAGAGCTGGCAGCCGCGACGAAAAGGTATCGTGCGTCCGCTTGGAGCCCGCGCCGTTGGTCAGTTCCATGAACGGATGGTCGACATCATCGACGACTACCTCGGAGCCCTACAGCCCGGTTCCTACGACGATCTAACCGAAACGATTCGACGTCTTACGCTACGGGTAGTTTCCGACCTGCTCTTCACAACCGACCTCACGCCGGCCGCCATCGACATCATCGACACCGCAATCATCGAGATCCACGACTGGGCCGAGGCCGACCCCGCCAATACCAACTACACCGAGGAACCCGACTCGTTACGGGCCGCCGCAACCGCGCTCGAGGACTTCATGACTTCGGTCATCGAGGCGCGAGACCCGTCAAACCCCGGACAAGACATGGTCGGTCTTCTCATCGCAGCAAGCAACGAACCCGACTCGCCCTATGACGCTACGGCGATCCGCGAGGAAGCGATCACGCTCATCTTGGCTGGCCACGACACCGTCACGAACTCCACAAGCTTCGCCCTGGACCTCGTCGCTCGGCATCCGAGCAAACGTGAAGCAGATGCCCGTCACATCGTCGATGAAACGCTCCGGCTCTACCCACCCGTCCACTTGACAAACAAGGGCGTCGTCGCCGATTTCAGTCTCGGCGACTTCATCATCCCGACCGGATGGGAAATCCTCGTTCCCCAATACGTCATCTACCGGGACTCCACCCACTTCGAGCGCCCGGAGGAATTCCTGCCCGAACGGTGGAGCGACGACAGCCCACTCCACCTCGAACGCCGTGCCTACTTTCCGTTCCTCACCGGACCAAAGTTCTGCCTCGGACGCCACTTCGCGATCATGGAATCGGCCGAGATCATCAGTCGGTTCCTCAATCGGTTCAACATCGAGATGGCGAACGCTGAAGCACCATGGGGCCGCGAGTTCGCCCTGTCCTACGGCCCGGACCGGGCGCTCCCCTACGAATTGGACCTGCGATGACACTTGCCGAGCTCACATTGGAGGGGACACCGCGCGAACGCGGGCTCGCCCACGGCGAAACGCTGCGCACCCCGATTCACAATGCGATCGACGCATGGTTCTCACACCTCTCCAAAGATCTCGACCCCCACGCATTTACGACTGACCTCACACGAAACAGCGGGCTGCTTGACGCCGCTCAAACACATGCCCCAGACCTCGTTGAGGAGCTCGAAGCGATTTCACAGAGCGCGGCGATACCGTTCGAGGCGATCTTCGCTTGGCAACTCATTGACGAATGCTGGTGGTATCAAGATGACCTGGCCGCAGCGGACAAACCGGCCGAGCGCTGCAGCGCGTTCGCGGTGAACGACCAAGATCAGGGAATCGTCGGACAGACCCAGGATCTCTACCGCCACTACGATGGCCACCATGTCATGTTGCGCTACATCGACCCCGACGGCCTCGAGATCCTCGCGCCGTCACTCGCAGGACTGCTTGCGTTCAACGGCGTCAATTCTTCGGGCCTCGCCATAGCTATCACCACACTGAGCCAGCTCGAACATTCACCCACCGGACTCGGTTCCGGGTTGTTGGTAATGCGCCTGCTGCGGTGCCGCAGCGTTGAAGAAGCCCTCGACCTGTTGGCGAGGGTGCCAATCGCGAGCGGAAACAGCTTCCTACTCGGCACCCGGGATCGATCGGTCGCCGTCGAGGTATCCGCCGCCGCGATTACTGTCGTCGACGACGGTGCTCAAGCCCTTCACACAAACCATGTCCTCGCACAGACCCCAACACGGGACTACCTCCGCTTTGCAAGTTCCAAGGCCCGCCTCTCACAACTTCAAGCATCGATCGAGCCATTCTCGTCGTTAGCCGACATCGAGGCCGCCTATGGAACTGGACCAATCTGCGAGTCACGAAGCGGCAACAACGACGTGCTGAGCGTCGGCACGATGTTCTTCGAACTCGGCGACACACAACGCTGCCACTACGCCCCCGGGCCGCTTGACAGCGACAAGCTCTCGAGCTTCGACATGAACGCCGAGTGAGTCGATCGCACCAAATCCACACCGCACCCTGTCGCAGGAGTTACCCATGCATTCTGTTAATGAGGATCAATCATGACAATCGAACTGAAGCCAGCCACTCTTGATTTTCTTAAGAAGGGCGTTGCCGAATATGAGGACCGAGTCAGTCGGTTCGGCGAGCAGAGCCCCTACCTCTATAGTGCGCCATACCTATGCGTGCCGACTCTGGCCAAAGCAAGACTTGTCGACAACCTGGATGCTACAGATATCGCACTAATCGGTGTGCCCACCGATGTCGGTCTCTCCAGCGCTCCAGGTGCGCGAATGGGCCCTAACGCACTTCGACAGTGCGCGCAGATTAACGTCGTGAACGCAGTAACTGGGACACGGCCATTCGATCTGGCCCGAATCAGCGATGTTGGCAATGTGGCATTTGGCAGGACATACAGTATCGACGACGTCGTTTCAGACCTATATAGCCATTTTCGGCGCTACACCGAGAGCGGCGTGATACCAGTGGCTGTAGGCGGAGACCATTCCATTACCTACCCGATACTGAAGGCCCTGGCGCCCAGCGAACCGGTCGGCGTTATCCATTTCGACGCACATCATGACACCGTGCCATCGTTGGTCGGGAGCAAATTCCATCACGGCGCAACCTTCTTATTAGGTGTATTGGGAGGGCACATTGATCCTGCCCGGATGGTCCAGATCGGCATTCGTGACCCCTTTGCAGATCTCAACAACCTTGCCAGGGAAAGTGGGATGACGGTTATCGACATGCCCACTTTCCACAAGATGGGTGTTGAAAACGTCATCGAAAGGGCGCGTGATGTGGTGGGCGATGGCCCGGTTTATCTCACGTTCGATGTTGATGGTATGGATCCCGTTTACATGCCTGGAACCGGTACGCCCGTCCCAGGGGGCTTGAGTATGCATGAGACGCTGGCTGTCTTGCGCGGCTTAAGTGGCGTAGATTTCATCGGCGCTGATCTGGTGGAAGTTTCACCACCACTCGAAAATGGAACCCTGACGGCCATGAATGCGGCATACATCTATTTTGAAATCCTGTGCCTGGTAGCAAAAGCCTATGACCAACGGCAGTGACGCAAGGTGCCCTTGCTGGATGAGCCGTTCGCCAAGCAACGGCCTAGTACTACAGCCGTAGTTCAGGTGGGTGGGGGTGGTTGGCCTCTGCGGTGGTAGTGGGCTTGTTGGGCTCGGTGTTGGTGCTGTCGTCGCCAGTGTGACCAGGCGAGGGCCTTGGTCAGTGATCTGATGTGTTGCCAGGTGGCGTGTGGGGGCCGAATACTCGGTCGTGGGTGCTGATCAGGGGAAACACGGCCGATGCTGACCACCTGTGTTTCGCATTCTCTCTCGCCTCATAGCCGCTCTGGCCCGCCTTGCCTTCCGTTCCGGCCGCTCGAAGGACCTCGAGATCATCGTGCTCCGCCACCAACTCGCCGTCGTTCGCCGCCAGATCGACCGACCCGAAATCAACGACTGTGATCGGACCCTGCTCGGCGCCATCGCCGCCGCGCTCCCCCGCCCACGACGCCAAGGCTGGCTCGTCACGCCAGACACACTCTTGCGTTGGCACCGACGACGGATCGCCCGCCACTGGACACAGCCCTCCAAGAGACCAGGACGACCAACAACCGCGATCGAGATCCGACGACTCGTTCTCCGTCTCGCTCGCGAGAACCCGACCTGGGGCTTCCGGCGTATCCACGGCGAACTGGCCGGCCTCGGCCATCGGATCGCATCTTCCACCGTGTGGCAGATCCTCAAGACCGGCGGCATCGACCCCGCACCTGAACGATCCGACGTCACATGGTCGCAATTCCTGCACTCCCAGGCCGCCGTGGCCTGCGACTTCTTCACCATCGACACCGCCATCCTTCGGCGCTACGACGTGCTGTTCTTCATCCATGTCCCGAGCCGACAAGTGTTCTTCGCCGGCGTCACCGCCAACCCGACCGGCGACTGGACTACTCAAGCGGCGCGCAACCTATTTCTCCGCCACGCCGACCAAAATCGCCGATTCACGAGCACTGGTCCGAGACCGAGGCAGCCAATTCATCAAATCCTTTGACGAGATCTTCCGCACCAAAGACTTCAAGATCCTCAAGAGCCCCGTCCGCACACCCGTGGCCAACTCCTTCGCGGAACGCTGGATCGGATCAATCCGCCGCGAGCTGCTCGACCGGACCATCATCCGGAACCAACGCCAACTCGAGCGTGTCGTCGTCGACTACATCGACCACCACAACACCCACCGTCCTCACCGCTCCCTCGAACAACGACCGCCCCTACCGCCACCATCCGCCGAGCCCGATCTGCCCAGGCTCCGAACGGTCATGTCGAGCCGGTGCGATGCGCTCATCAACGAGTACCGAAACGCAGCCTGACCAGGCACGACACAATATTCGGCCCCCACACCCTGCAGTTGCCCGCTCAGAATCACAGGAACCGGTCAGCCGCGATCGTCCCGACTCACTCGGCCATCGGGTGTACTGGCCGGCCGTCGTACAGCGGCTGGAACCAAGCCGACGGATCGAGCCGCCCGGTTCCAAGCTGGGCACCCTCCTCGGTCTCGGGATCGTCGATGCCGTCGAACCTCGGGTCAAACATGAACTCGTGATCAAGATCGGCGAACAGGAACTCGCGCACATCCTGGAACGCGGTTGTCGGCGGAGCTTCGAGCTCTTCGAGACAGATTTCCGCATGCTCAAGCACGGCGCGCAGCACCAGCTCCTCGCCTCGGCATCGCGGCGGCTCCCAGGCGTCCTGCAACCTGGCTGCCACCACCGTCAAGCACGCATAGAGCCGCCGAAGAACACGAAAATCGTACTGATGGCGGTATCGAGCTGGGAGGTAAAGCATGGAGAACTGCCCCTCCGTCGATGACACCTCAACCCCGTAGCGGTCGGCCAACTCGCCCAATATGAAATCGTCGATCGCATCGACTGCGTTCGACAAAGCAACCACCTCGGCCGAATCAAGCCAACGACCAAGTTCCTCGATGAACCGCATGACCCCAGTCTGGCCCATCTGGCACTCCCCCATCGCCACGACGCATCAACAGCCCGCGACCTTCGGGTTATGAGACCGTTGAGACAGTTTTCGAGAACTCACTGGTTACCAGAGGTTTTGGCTGTTTGCCCTGCTCCAGCAACGTTTTCTGGCGGGAGCTTGTTCCCCGCTACTCCCTCATGCTCCCCCTTGTCTACGGTTGCATTGTTGCCTGTGTGTTGCCTGGAATCGACCGACCGATGAGACGCATTCGCCTTACGACCGAGAGCCTCAAGCGACCTGAACAGCGTCGGTCAGCGTGTCGGGAACCTCAGTGGGAAAGGACAGCACGAGATGTCGGTCGAGTGCGGTCGCGACCCGAGCGAGCGTGTCGATCCGGTTCTTGGCGCCGCCGCCTTCTTCAAGCCGAGAGATCACCGACTGGGTTGTCTCCATCCGCTCCGCCAGCTCGCGCTGACTCAAACCGGCTTCGGTGCGCATGTCATAGATGAGCTGACCAAGATCGAGGTCCTGGTTGATCGCCGCCCGCGTTTCGGTCGACGGCTCGCCCTTGGTCTTCTTGATGTCGTCCCATCGGGAGTAGTTGGCCATCGTTGGTCTCCTTCTACGGGTTGCGCTTGGCGCAGTCCTGAGCGATCTTGCGAGCACGAGTGACTTCGGCTCGTTCGTTGTTGCGTTGTTTGCGGAACGTTGTCAGGAGAATGATCCGATCGTCTTTGGTGAACCGATACGTGATCCGTCTGGCAGTGGAGCCAGCGTGAACCGGACCTCGAACAGCCCATCACCCAAACTTCGGGAGAAGGGCATCCTCGCCTTCGATCCGAGCGAGGCCAATCGATCGACTACCACCGATGCGCGTTCCCACTCGTTCTGGCTGAGCTCGTCGAACCATTCTACGACTTCGTCATGTGCCTCGATCTCAGCCACGAAACCAATGATCGCATAAATGCGATCATTGCACAAGAGCGATCATCGCGGCGGACAACAGCCCCTCATCGAGCTGTTCAACCACGGGCGGGTCGCGCTGCCTTCCAGATTCGGTGAATACGTGTGACGCACAGGCGGCGCCGACCCAACCGACTTCGCCGGTTACGTGGCGCGATGCCAAGCGTGTCGGCTCGGGATTATCGCTCGGCTCCAGCCGCCGAGATTCACGTGCGCGCCGCTCAGGTCGAGCAGCGCGTTCACAATGTCGCGAAGGTGACGACGAGGCCGATGGCGTTGATGATCGCGAAGGCGATGACTATCGGGTGGCGAAGAGTGGCGCTGGCTGTGCGCAGCTCGACGGCCCAGTCCGAAACAGCCGCCGAGGCCAGGCCTCCCGCGCGGCGCATGGTCTGCAACCCGACCACACCGAGCAGGAGTGCTGACGCGGTTTCGAGTACGCCGGCCACGACCGTGATGGTGCCGACGTCGCCGTCGATGAGGGAGTCGCTGAGCGACGAGCGCTCGGGCGTGAAATGGACGAGGAGGTAGCCGGCCGCAAGCGCGAAACCCGTCGCCGTCGCGACCAGGGGACCTAGGCGGTGACGCCCCACGACGAGCGCAATGACCACGACCTCGAGCAGAATCGCAGCGATCCCGATGGCGAGCACGTCGGTTGAGACCGAGTCGCCTCCGCGGCGAGCGTGGTCAGAGTTGTGGAACACAACCACCGCAGCGAACACAACCCCTGCAACAACCAGGGCCGGTGCTGCGAGGCTCTCAGCCGAGCGTGCCTTGTCAGTGTTTGATCTCATGCGGCGCCTACCTCGACGGCTAGAGTGACTAGATGAACGTTCTACTAGCACGCTCGATCGCGAGCAACTTCGCCGTCGCTCGGGCCGCGAGGGCATGATGGGATCGGCGGCTCAAACCCGTGACTCGCTCAAGGTTCGGCCGAACTGGCTAGGTGACTGAGATGACGACAGCTCGGGATCGACTGATCGAGGCGGCGGCCGAGCTGTTCATGCAACAGGGTTTCTCGGGTACTGGACTGAAACAGATCTCGAACGAAGCCGGCGCACCCATCGGGTCGATCTATCACCACTTTCCCGGCGGCAAGGACGAGCTCGCGGGCGCGGCGTTGCAGTTGAGCGGCGCCAACTATCAGCTGTTGGTTGAATCAGTGCTCGACTCAGCACCTGACGTGGTCACCGGCCTTCACGACTGCTTCAACGGAGCGGCCAGCGTTCTGGAAGCGACCGACTACGCGGATGCGTGCCCCATTGAAACCGTGGCCCTCGAGGTCGCAAGCACCAACGAGGCGCTACGTCAGGTAACCGCAACGGTGTTCGAAGACTGGTTCGACTCGATGGCCCACAGGTTTGCTGCGGCAGGACTGGATGAGGCCGAAGCGCGGCGGCTCGCGATCGCCTTCATCTCCCTTCTCGAAGGGGCGTTCATCCTCAGCCGGGCGCAGAAGAGCATCGAACCAATGGCCGCTGCCCGCGATGCCACCGTGGCAATCGTCGAACAAGCCCTGCACCACGACTAATCGCAGGTGAGGTTCACGTTGTCTCCAACAGCCGGTCATGCGTGCCGCAGCCACGACCTCACTGCGCTGAGTACGTCGCTCAGTCGGCACTCCGGTCGGCAACTCTGTTCACGACCGACAGGCGAACCCCGCTCGTATCGCCAGCCCAGAATCACGCCTCGGCGTCTCGAACAGCGCAACACTCCGGCCCAAGCGTGATGCCGCATATTCTCGACGGTGGAGCTTGGGTTCAACAAGCGCGATAGCTCAGAGCCACGGGCTGCCTCCACCCAGGAGCCGGGTGGCGTTGCCGCTCGTCGAGGTTCTCACGCCAGCGTTCGCTGTGGCGTCGTAGAGCAAGCCAGGTCGGACTGGTGAGGCATCGGGTCATGATCAGTTGATATCGCTTCGTCACTCAACGGAGATATCGACAGACGGGCGGTATCTCGAGATGGTCGCAAGGACGTCGTGAAGTGGGTGCTGCTCGAGTTGCGTTATCAATTCGGCGTCATGGCCGTCGGCGGCGTCGAGGGTGGGGAAGATTTGCTGGGAGAGAGCAGCTTCGAAACGTGGGCCCCATTTGCGTGCTCCGAGGCGGGCGGTCGTGGAGCAGTTATCGGTCATGTAAGCGACCCCACGTGCGTGCATGTACGGGATCAGGGAGTCAACGAGCTCGACCACCGACTCGTTCGCGATCTCTGACCACCGATGGCCTTGCTCATTGAATGAGTCGACTTGGGCCATCATCGCTCCACAGAATATGCCAGCGGTGAAGGGATCGACTTGTGTGGCGAGTTCGGTGCGCCGCTGTCGAACCTCATCACCGACAGCCCACATGCGGCTCCCATCGAGTGTGCTCATCGGTTCGTTCCGGATACGTCGTGAGTTTGAGCAGACACTCGCGACCTCGTTGCCAGAAGCGACCTTGTCGTAGAGCTCGTGAAGAATCGGGAGAAACGAGCGGTAGGTCGAGCAGTAGGCGCTCTCGAAGGTTGCTCGGTCGTCGCCTCGGAGTTGATCGAGCACTGCACGGATCCCGCCTTGGGAAATGGAGGCGGCCAAAGGGCCTGTCATCGACTCGGTCGAGAAAATGAATGCCTGTTCGGCGTCATCGCCGAGTTCGATGCGCCGGCGATACACCGCCTCGGCGATCGCGTGCGGTATTCCAAGCAGGATCGCTCTCTCACCGACGATGTCGGACTTGTATTCAGACTCCAGCGTTGTTTCAAACGTGAACGGGGCACCCAAACCAACCGCCCAGGCGAGCGCGACGTCGGTCGCCCGACCGTCAACATCTCGGTGGATGGCGACGCTTGCGTTGATGCCAGCACCACTCAGTCTCCCAATCCTTCGAACGGATCAGCCGCAACGCAGGGCTGGCAGTCATCCGGTTCCACGACCTACGCCACACGCACGCCACCCTCCTCATCAAAGAAGGCGTACCGGTGAAGGTCGTGTCCGAACGGCTCGGCCACGCCACGACTGCGTTCACAATCGAGACCTACCAACACGTCCTACCCGGCATGCAGGCCGACGCCGCCCAGCTGTTCGCCGGACTCATCGACCCTTCTACCGGCGACACCCGGTGGAAGACCCGGGAGAAGTCCGCCTGAAAACGGAGGAAGCCCTGGTCAGCACCAAGGCTGACCAGGACTTTGTAGTGGCGGGGGCAGGATTTGAACCTGCGACCTTCGGGTTATGAGCGACGAGCTAACGATTCTCGCTGGTTTCTCACCCCAGGTTGTCCCAATCCTGGTCACCCACGGCCCACAGGTGGGCATGGGATACACAAACAACGACCACCGCACACCGAGCATCACTGCAAGTCAGGTCGGACGGTCTCTGGGCGGCCTCGGCCCCGGCGATGTCCGAGAGTTGATTGCCACGACCGACATCCCTCACCACACGGTGAACGGAGAGCTTGGGCTCGTGACCGCTGTTTCGTCCCGTGGCCCCGGCGGAACATCCAACGCCGACATGTCCACCGAGGTCCTGGACGTCATCTCGATGCCAGCACAACCACCACTGCTCACGCCAGGTCTCGTACGGGCGCTCGCCAAGTTGATCTACAACAGTCCGAGTCACAGAACGGCAGAGGTAGTCGAGATCGGCGGTACGCGTCACGCTCGGGCCCTAGCATCGTGAGTATTGGGGAACTTCGCCTTCTACGGTCGGGTCAGCACTGAAGACCAACAAGACCCGACATCGTCACGAAACTGGCAGCTCGCTCGCTCCCGCCAGTTGATCGAGCCCGATGGTGAGATCGTCGAGGAGTTCTTCGACATCGGCCAATCCCGATCACTGCCTTGGAAACGACGGCCCGAGGCGAACCGTCTCCTCGACCGTCTCGCTGATCCCGGCCGCGGTTTGGTGCCGTCGTCATCGGTGAGCCACAGCGGGCGTTCTATGGGAGTCAGTTCGGTCTGACGTTTCCGGTCTTCGTCCACTACGGAGTAACCCTGTGGGTGCCCGAGGTCGGCGGACCAATCGACCCGGGAAGCGACGCACACGATCTGGTCATGTCGCTGTACGGCGGTATGAGCAAAGGCGAACGCAACCGAATCAAGACTCGTGTCCGAGCCGCCATGGCGTCCCAAGCTGCAATCGAGGGACGCTTCCTCGGTGGCCGACCGCCGTACGGATATCAGCTGGGTGACGCTGGCGCACACCCGAACCCGAGCAAGGCAGCCATCGGGCAACGACTCCACGTCCTCGAACCCGATCCTGAGACTGCGGCAAACGTGACTCGGATCTTCGACCAGTTCATCGGCGGCTCTGGTCTGTACGCGATCGCTGAGGGACTTACCCGCGACGGGATCCTGTCCCCCTCCGGACACGACCGAGCGCGCAATCGCCACCGCTCGACCAGCCAAGGCGTATGGAGCAAGATCGCCGTTCGGTCGATTCTGCAGAACCCCCGCTACACCGGCTTCCAGGTCTGGAATCGTCAACAACGCCACGAAGAACTCCTCGACGTCGAGGACGTCGCCCTCGGCCACCAATCCAAGATGCGATGGAACGACCGGTCCGATTGGATCTGGTCCGAGAATCCCACCCACGAGGCCCTCATCACCCTCGAACACTTCACCTCGGCCCAAGCTGTGTTCACAGGAGCGCAGCGGGCCAAAGTCCGCCGAGAGCGAACCAAACACACATACCTCCTCAGCGGGCATGTGCACTGCGCCGAGTCCGGAACCGATCCATCGATCGTCGGTGAATGGATCGAGGAGGTGAAGCTAGCCCGGAAGGCTGCTGAGCTCGCCGTGCGCCCAAGAGGCTCAGATTGCCGCATGACATCTGCCGAGATCAAGCACCTCGTCACGCAGCTCAAAGGCATCGTCACCATCCTGGCCAACGCCGAGCCTGAGGACCGTAAGGCTGTCTACAGCGAACTGAACCTCGCCATCGTGTACCACGACGACGGACGCATGCAGGTCTCAGCAGGACCTGACGCGTGTACTAACAAGTGTGTCGGAGGGGCGAGTCGTACCCTAACTCCACAGGCTGAGACGCCGTGGATGGCCGTCGCAAGCTAGATCTTCCTTGAAAACGCAGGGCGGATGAGTTCTCGGCACCCTCACGTATGCCGTCACGGTAGAACGCTGTTGGAACGAAGTCCGCAGCGTCTCGTCCGGATTTGCTAGTCGCAATCAATGGGCTAGCTCGAGAGGCTGAAAGTGAGGCAGCTTGCTGCCGCCTCATCGAGAACGACAGTCGTGTCGGCGTGCAACTGCAGCGCGCTTGCTGGCACAGCGGTGGTGACAGGTCCTTCTAGCGCGTCTCGAACGGCGGTGGATTTGGCTCCTCCCATTGCCACCAGCACGATGCGTCGTGCGGCCAGGATTGTTCCGATTCCTTGGGTGATGGCAAATTCCGGTGGCGACTCGTTGTTGCCGAAGAATCGAGCGTTGTCGATTCGTGTGGTTTCGGCGAGTTGGACGACGCGACTGCGACCGGCCAGCGACGAGCCCGGTTCGTTGAAACCAATGTGACCGTTGCGGCCGATGCCGAGGAGTTGGAGGTCCACGTGGGCGTTCATGACGGCTGCGTCGTATCTTCTTGCTTCGGCTTGCGGGTTCAGTGCTGTGCCGTTGGGTGCGTGAATTGCCTGGGGATCGAAGTCAACGTGGTCAGTGAGGTGATTTCGGATGAACGTGGCGTAGCTCTGGTCGGAGTTGAGCCCGAGTCCTAGGTACTCGTCGAGCAGGTATGCACGGGTGGCAGCGAAACTGAGACCGTGGTGATGACGGCGGATCAGTTCTTCGTAGGTGGGTTCGAAGGTTAAACCTGTTGCGAATCCGAGCGTCGGTTTGATGGTCGTCGAAACATATTCTTCGACGATGTCCGCCACGAACCGAGCCACGTCGAGGGTGGATTCTCGAATGGCGATACTCATTTGGCCGGGCCGTTGTTCGCCGCGTGAAGGTTGAGGCCGTTCGCGGCGACGGCGGCACCGACGATTCCGGCGAGTTCACCGAAGTGTGCGACATTGATCGGCCGGTGGAGTTGGATCCTTGTGAAATAGTCGTCGAAGGAGCTACTGAGTCCTCCGGATACAACCCATCGGGCTGGGTTCAGGAGTTGTTGCAGTTCATCAAAGTACGGTTGTGCGACCTCAACCCAGTCGCGTGGTGAGAGTGAGTCGGCGGTGACGGCGAGGCCAGAGGCGGCCTCCTCAAATGTGCCGGTCGGACCGGAGAGCTCTCCGAGCTCGGCATTTGCGATGAGCTCTCCATTGAATACGAGCGCGCTGCCGATTCCGGTGCCGAATGTGAGCACCACGGTCAGGCCGGAAGCGTCCGGGGACCTGGAAAATCGGAGCTCAGCCAGTCCAACGGCGTCAGCGTCGTTCAATAAGACCGCGTCGGAGCCGAGGAATGTCTTGAACGCCGTCAGCGCGCCGGGATCCGCCCATTCTGCGGCAAGGTTCGGGGCTCGCCTGAGGCGGTCAGTTCCAACAACTCCGGGAAGAGCGCAGCCGATCGGGCCGGCATTCGCGAATTCCTTGGTGAGCTTGGCCGCGACCTCCCCGACACGCTCGGGCGACGGTTCGTCTGGAGTGCGAACGGACCGGACTTCACTTAGTAGCTGTCCGGTACGGGTGTCGACAGCGGCCGCCTTGATGGTCGTACCGCCGACGTCAATCCCAATTCGAGCGTTCTCTTCCATCGACATTTTCGTCAGACCGTCCGGCGAGCGCCGGTAATGAATGCGACCAGATCGTCCTTGGTGACATCATCAACGTCGACCTCTGCGGACTTCTTTCCTTGGTAAAGCACAACAGCCCTGTCGCAAACAGCTGTGACTCGGTCCATGTTGTGGGTGATCAGCAGCACGGCCACTCCGTCGTTGCGGAGATTGGTGATCAGGTCGAGCACACGTTGTGTCTGCTCGACGCCAAGCGCGGCAGCAGGTTCGTCCATGAGAACGATCTTTTGGCCCCAAGCCACTGCCCGGCCGATCGCGACTGCTTGACGTTGACCGCCCGAGAGCGAACCAATCGACCGACTCAACGAAGGGATACGGATATCAAGTCGTGACAACGTGGCGTCGCATTCAAGACGCATGCGCTTCTTGTCGAGCAGACCCAATCTCCGCCCGACCGCACCGCCCCGGGTGATCTCGCGGTTGAGGAACAGGTTCTCAGTGACATCCAGTGTGTCGATCACCGACAACGCCTGATGGACCGTTTCCACGCCAAGTGCGCGAGCGTGCTGCGTTGAGGCGATCTGCTGTGTAGTGCCTTCGATTGCGATCGAGCCCTGATCGGGCTGGTATATCCCAGCGAGGCATTTCACCAGGGTTGACTTTCCGGCGCCGTTGTCTCCAAGCAGCGCAGTGACGGTGCCGTGATGAAGCTCAATGGACACTTCGTCGAGCGCGGTGACCGCACGGAACGACTTGGACAGCCCTTGAGCGGACAGTGCAGGTGTGCTCATGGTTGGGGCCACCAGTTGACGCTGTTTCCAAGAGTGTCCCAGACGCCAGCGACCTCGGGGGTCCCGGTGGAGATCCCACGTATCGCAGAGACCTGGGCTCTTGTGACGAATGCTTGAATCCTGAAGCCGAAGACAACAGAGGCCCCTTCGTGGATCGTGCGGCCTTCTTCGGGGTGCAGTCGCGTGTAGTAGTCGATTCCTGCTGGGTCGGGCATGTCGGCGCGGACCAGTCCGGTCGTCGACTCGTCGCTGTCGTGCGCGACGAGGGCGTGGGTCTCATACTCAGCGAACACCGGGTCCACATAGAGACCGCCCCCGAAGCACAATGGCGTGCCCTGGTGAACATGTGCGATCTCGGAAAGATAAAGGACTGCTGGTTGTTCGGGCAGATCCGCAGTTGCGTGTAGCGGGGTGGTCCCTGTAAGACCGTGTCCCGGTTCAACTTGGGTCGCCCCGATGTGGTGGATGTGGTGCCAGGAGCGTTGACCTGGAGCGGAGTCTCCGGTGGGCCGGTGTGTTTGTTCGCGATCTCCACAGCGCGGCCGAGCGTGGCAACGTTGCGAGTCGTGCCAACAATCTTGGTCTGCTGGTCGAATAGGAGCGCCGGGAACGTCGTGACGCCTGCGAAACGAACGCCCGGTTGCCGGTCGATGTGATCAATGGCCTGAGGGAGATCGCGGAGGTCGATCCCGCCTTCATGGCCCGGGTAGAAATCGTCACCGTCGTCCAACACTCGGATTAAAACGTTCTGCACCCGGCCGAGCTGGGTTGCTGCTTGGGAGGCCTGATCTGCCTTGTTCAGCGAGAAGATCGTCCAGTAGTCAGGATGCATGGCCGCAGCTTCAGCGGCTTGGCCGAACGGGACCTGGACGAGGTGCCCGAGATGGCCGAGATTGTGGCCGTGCGCTCTGATTGGTCGAGCGCAGGCCATATCGACTGCGACGTATCCGTCGATGCCGCTTGCGGTGATCGCGTCGAGTGCTGCTGGACATCGGCCCAGTTGCTTTGTCATTGCATAGACCGTGAGTTGGTGGGTGGATGCCTCTGCCATAAGGCGGGTCGTGTTTGCAGCAACCGTGTCGAGGTCTATGACGTAGGTGTTTGGCGGAAGTACTCCTGATTGGTGTAGATCGATGACGCTTTCGACAAACAGCGGATTCTTGGAGAGGAGTGGTTGTAGGAACATGGTTAGCTTTCGCGTTGTTCTCGCATGCTGATTGCGACGGCCAAGATAATGATGACGCCGCGAGCGATGAGCTGGTCGGCGACTTCGAGACCCATCAGGATCAGGCCGTTGTTCAACATGGCCATGATGAGTGCGCCTGTCACTGCGCCGGTGACCGATGCCCGGCCGCCGAACAGGCTCGTGCCGCCAATGACGACCGCAGCGATGACGGTGAGGAGGTCGTTTTCGCCGAGATCGTGTCGTCCGATCGCTAGGCGACCAGCGAGGAGCACGCCGGCAAAGCCGGCTGCGGTGGCTGACACGACTAGCGCTGTGATGCGCATTCTTGCCGTGTTGATACCGACTGCGTTGGCTGCCTTTCGGTCTGCGCCGGTCGCAAGGATGTGCCTACCCCAGCGGAGGTGGTGCAACGCAATGTGGCCGATGCCTCCAACGATCGCTGTCCAGATCAGTAGCGATGAGATCGGTCCTATGCTGCCGGTGCCAAAGGCTCCAGTGAATGTGTCATTCCGGATCGGTAGCGACTGAAGGTTGTTCCAGTTGCGCGCAATACCGCTGATGATTCCCAGCATCCCGAGCGTGACAAAGAACGAAGGGATGCGGACCTTTACCGTGATCAGCCCATTGATCAGCCCGACCAACATCGCAACAGCGACGGCGCCACCCGCTCCGACCAAGAAGCCGTAGTCGCCGACGAGGTCGGCGGCGACAAGCGAGGAGAGGGCAACTGTGGAGCCGACCGAGAGGTCGATCTCTCCGGCACCTAGTGCGAAGGACATGCCTACGGCCATGACCGCAATGGGAGCGGCTTGGCGTCCGATATTGAGCAAGTTGTTGGAGGTGAGGAACCCATCGTCTCGTAGGAGAACGGCGAATGTCACGAGAATCAGCACGAAGGCGATGTAGACCACGTATTGCTGCAGTCCGCCGTCTTCGCGTTGTCGTTGAAGCCACTCCTCGAACCGGGGAGGGGTTACGGACGAGACGCGGTTCGTCGACATTGCCACGATGGGTTCCTCAGACTCCTGATTGATGCTCAGCCGCCGATGGCGTCGAGCACTTCCTGAGGTGGTTCGGCTGAAAGGGACAGCTGATACGCATCGACGATACTGTCAGCTGTCGCTCCGAAGGCCGGAACCACAACAAAGGGTGGAACGGGCTTGCCGAGCAGCCCAAAGGCTCCCTCAGTCGCCATGGTGCGGCCTAGCTCATAGGCCTCATCAGCAGCGATACCAACAATGTTTCCACCCTCGACGAGGTCGAGGGCGACGTTCGTGTCCAGGTCCATGGTCACCACGGCGACATCGCTAGCACCCGCTGCGCGAAGCGCTGCAAGGACACCGTCCGCTGGTCCAGCGGACCAGGGAGCGTAGATGCCATCGAGGTCCGGGTTGCGGGTCAGCAACGCGGATGCGATGTCTTCTGCGGCTGCTGGATCTGCGAGGCCTTCCTCAGCAACGATGGTGATACCCGGGTAGTTGATCTCGATCCAAGACTTGAACGCCTGGTCGCGCTGGTTCGTCACGTAGAACGCGGCGTCATGGAAGATGAAGCCAACTTCGCCTTCACCTCCAAGTGCTTCACCGAGTAGGTCCGCCGCTGCGATACCCATCGCGGCAAGGTCATCGGTGACAAGACCAACATAGTCCTCGCCTTGCACGAAGCCTTCGGGCGAAGTCGACAAGAACACCAGCTGCACGCCGGCATCGACTGCAGGCCGGAACGCCACAGCGCCCGACACTGGATCGATGACCAGACTGATGATGATGTCTGGATTCTGCGCGAGAACGCTCTCGACGTCATTGGCTTGCTGAGCCGCATCGAATCCTGCTTCGGTCTCAGCGATGACCTCGATTCCGAGTTCGGCGAACGCATCTCTGGCGCCTTGACTTACGGCGTCGGTGAACGCCCCTGAGGTATGCCACAACAGGGCTGCTGTGTAGCCGCCCTGTTCGACTTCGCTGACCTCGTCGGCAGTGACTACGATCTCACTTGATGGGCTGGACGGCTCACCGTTGGGACCTTGTGTAACGGGTGCATCGGCAATAGGCGTCTCGTCCACGGCTTCATCGTCGGCATTCGTGTCGGCGGTGGCGTCAGTGGCGTCGTCGTCAGCGGTTGCATCGCTGGCGCCGTCGTCGCTGGACGCAGTGGTTGGTGTTGAATCTGCGGCATCGTCATCGTCACCACAAGCTGCGGCGACGAGCGAGAACGCTCCAAGTAGCGCGACGGCTATGAGCCATCGCGACCTTTTCTTTTGTTGCATGTTCTTTCCTCCGTTAGATGGTCTGCTTAGGTAGCTCTTCAAGACCGCACCACGACGCCACGAAGTGGGCAAGTGTTCGAGTTGCGGCGACAACCTCGTCGATGGCGACACGCTCAAACGGCGTGTGGCAGTGCGAGATGTCTCCGGGAGCGAAGTACACACCGGGGACACCCAACTCGGCCAGGAACGGTTTCTCCGACCAGAACGGCGCGGCCTCAATACGGCCTGGCTGCCCCGTGATCCGTGTGATTGAGGCCGCCAGGGTCTCGACGCCGGTGTGTGTGGAGGGGATCTCGTCGGGTGTCCCACCAACGGTGTGGTCACGAGGCGCGGAGAAGGTCACTGTGCTCTCGACTCCATGCGCTGACGCAACGGCTTTGGCGATCTCGGTGATCGCAGCGGCTGCGCCGTCCATGTCCTCTCGGGGAAGGATCTTGCGAATCAGGGACAGATCGAAGTGGCCCGGGACAGCAATGTTGCCTCCCGAAGCAACTGAGGTGACCAGCAAGAAGGCACTGCCGATGAGGTCGTGCGGTTGACCTTGTCCGAGCTCTTCAGAGTGCTCCCACAGAGCGGCAAGCAAGTCGTGACCTGCACGCAGCGCGTCGATTCCTAGCTCCGGGCGACCGAAGTAAGCAGACCTTCCCGTGAAGCTGATATCGGCAATCAGGAACCCCATCTGTGCGGTGTAGATGGCAGAGGTTGTCGGCTCCGTGTAGATCAGAAAATCCGGTGGTTCAATACCTGCGAACGCCTCACTTTGAACGGCAGCGCGCATCCCCGCTGAAACACCACACTCCGGTTGGCCTGACTCCTCGTCACAGACAAAGAGTCCCGTCACAGCTCCTCTGGGCTTGTAGCCGGCGCGGCGAATCGCTCGCATGGCGGCGAGAACCATACAAATCCCCGCCTTTTGGTCTGCAACCCCGCGACCCCAAACCTCGCCATCAATGATCGTCGCTGCGAACGGGTCGGCTCGATCCGAACCTTCCCAATGCTCAACCCAATCTTCAGTATGAACCGTGTCCATGTGGCCAGCCAGCACCAATGACGGACCCTCGCCTGCGCCTGCTTGGCCATACACATTCGGTCGCCCGTCACCAATGTCCGCACGGGTCACGTTGTCCCAGCCAACGGAAAGCATCTCCTGCTCAAGCCATCTTGCGAACGCAGCCTCGTTCGGGGTGACGCTTGGTATCTGAGTTGCTGCTCGCAACAGGTCAACGACCTCGTCCGCGTCCACAGCTCCAGCGACGGCTTCCTCGGGGCTCACCTGAGCTCCCCCAGACGCTGCGTGACGAGTGTTTCGTGCAACATCGCGACGGCACGCGACACAGACCCCAGAAATGTGGCTCGACGACCCAGCGTCGAGGCCACCAACTCAACAGAGCAAACCGCCCGGTCACGGAGTTTGGCCTCAACCGCTCTGACGAATACCTGATTCGCTCCCACCCCGCCCCCAAATATGATCGTCTGCGGGTCCGCAACGAGACAGACGTGCGAGATAGCAGTGGCCATAGCCGAAGCAGCGTCATCAAGCACCGACACCGCTGCCGGATCGTCATCTAGCGCCGCCGCGAGAATCTCGGGAACGTCAACATCGCCTTCTAGCCGGGTCAGCGCACCGTTCTCAACTGCCACGCGGAAACGCTTCTTCATCGCCGGTGCCGACGCCAGGTCCTCGAGCGTGAGCGAGTTGGACTCTGCTGTATGAGTAGCGATCGCCAGCGAGCCGATCTCGCCAGCGGCATCGGAGCCACCCCGGTAGAGCTCGCCGTCCACGATCAGTCCCATTCCAATACCGGTTCCGACCGAGATCGCCGCAAAGTGGGTGAGCTCGGACTCCTCGACCGCGTTGTCCGCTTCGCCGAGAGCGGCAAGGTTCACGTCGTTGTCGACGTCAACCTCAACCGCCAGCAACTCCTCAAGCCGGGCACGAATCGAGATCCCATCGAACCCGGGAAGGTTCAGAGCGTTCTGCACCACATCGATCTGTCGCCGGTAAACCCCAGGCACGCCAACACACGCAGCCTCAATGGAGCAACCGACTTCGCTCTGAAGCCTCATTGCGACGGCACCAATCGAGTCCAACACGGACTCCACGTCTGGGCCTGACTCAATCTCTGTCTCGGCAACAACCTCGCCCAAAAGGTTGGCGATTCCCATGATGATCTTTGTTGCGCCAACGTCGACGCCCAGCGCAAAGCCTGCTTCGGGAACGACCTCGTACGGCGCAGCCGGGCGTCCCACCGAGCCGGAGCTGACGACAGGGCCGCTGGGTCGCACGACACCCGAGCGATGAAGATCTCCAACAAGGGCTGAGACCGTCGGTTTCGACAACCCCGTCACCCTCGTGAGGTCCGCTCGAGAGATTGCACCTGGAGCCGCGTCAAGCATGGCGTCCATAATCCGCTGGCCGTTTAGAAGCCGCAGCAGTCGAGAATCAGATGTACCTCGCATTGTTAGTCAGCCTGCCTTACTAATAGCGAACTGTCAACACGTAGCCACGGCGGCCGAGCATTCGGCGCCGTCGCGAGGCAAATTCGCTCGTCCCCCGTGGTTCCGCTGGTTTCGAGCAGCCGGCTCATCGGTAACGTTCCGCTCTCGTGACACATGTGCGATTCGTCATCGAACACACCAGGCGGCGGACCCACCTGGCCGGAATCCCACTAGTCCCACCTGCCCTGGATTACCCAAACCGCGCGCCATGTCATAAATGCGACTCGAGGAACGGCATCGGTTCGCGTTCATGATCCGAGACGGAGCCTGACAGTTCACCCGCTCGTGACACCCTTATAGCCACAACGAAAATGGGCAAGCTCCGGATCCCGCCCCGATCGCCTCAGACGAACGCGTTCGCCGACGGATAAGGGATGGGCTCAGAGCCTCCCCCACCGACTGCCCTCCGCTTACGGCTTGACGCCAAGTGTCGTACAATCAGACTGAGAACACTAGTGGTCGAACACCTGTTCGGTGTCGGAGGGGCGACACATACCTTAACTCCACACGCCCAAAGCGGCTCGATACCTCTGGATCTAGCGGCCTGAGGAGGGCTCGCGCCCTACCACGATGCCAAGCCATCGACCCTGCATCCGGCAACTGACGCTCCCAACACACGTCGACATCCCGGCGACCGGGCCTCGGGGACTTGAACTCTCCTACCTCACCATGCATCCAGCGTGTCTCGTTGCGGCTAACGCCGTCGAGTTCGATCGCGCGAAGTCAGCGCATCAGTACCCGCCGGGCTGGGGCGGGTTCTCGTAGACGTAGAGATCGGTCGGGATCGTGAGTGGCGACTCGGCGAGCGGCGACCCGCCGACATGAGCCAGAGCGCCGCAGGCCGCGTTCACCCCACTGGTCAGAGCCCCTTCGACCCAGCCTCCTGCCCATGAGACACTGTCGCCAGCGAGGATGACGCCCCCGTTTGTCTGATATTGGAAATACCCGTCATGGCACGCCTGTTCCTGACCGGGGTAACTCAGTTTGAAAGCGCCGTAAAAGTTTGCGGTCGCCTGCCAATCGACGATTCTGAGGTCCTCCCTCTGCGCGACGAGCAACGTAGCGAAGTCACCATTAATCTCCTCGATCGCCGTGAGAAATATGGCAAAGCGCTCCTCTGCAGAGAGGGCGAGCAGCTTTGTGGAGTCGTCGCCCCACACGTAGCTGACGAGTACGACACCCCTACCCTCAGTTTGGCGATTCGTTGGATCGTCCTTCTTCATGTCGTAGTTCAGGCAATACAGGCCGCGAAGTGCTTCATCGGTCTGCATGTTGGCGGGGAGATCCTGCTGCTTCGGGTTGTTCTCCTTGTACCAGAACTTCGTCTTCGTCGTCACAAACAACTTCGACGAATTCATCAGATGGAGGTCGCGCAGCGCCACCTTCGCCGATTGTTCGAGTAACCCAGCCGGGTCGAGTGTCATCCCCATGAACTCCATCGACCTCGTCGTTGTCGCCACGATGACGGCGTCGTACATCTGGCTCGTCTGCCCGCCGTCGAACTGAAGTCGGAAGCTGTCACCGGTGCCGACTTCTTGAATCAGTCCGCTCACGGCACGATTCATGACGACCGTGGCACCGCGGCTTCTGATCCCCGCCTCAAGCCCTTCAACGACGGCGACGATGCCCTCTTCCAGGAACTGTTGGTCTGACTCCCATGCGTTGGCGAAGAGACGAATGATCTCGAGGAAGTTCACCTCGAAGAGTGGCCCGAAACCTCCCGAACCGACGCCGAGCGCACCGAACTTGTTCATGTCCTCCTCAGACCACGCGACCTGCACGATGTCGGTGTTCTGGGCGAGGTCGTAGACCGCCTTGTAGTAGGGTAGTGTCCTTGTACTTGTCGATGATCGCCTGCCAGGACTGGCGCAACTTGTTCTTGTTGGCGGCGGTGGGATCGGATTCGAAAACCGACCAGTAGTCGAAGAGCTTCGACGGATTTTGCCTGTTGACGTTGCTCGCATCACCAAGGATGAAGACGAGCATGGCGCCGAAGTCTTTGCCGATCCGCTGGAAGTCTGCGTTGTCAGGAGCAGAGGAGCCTGGCGGCCACCGGATGACTGCGTTCTTGTAGTACAGCTCGGTGAGGACCGACATCCATGCGCCGCTGCTGGCTGATGGAGCAGAGCTGGTCCGAGCGGCAGAGTAGGGCGCCAGAGTGCACCCTTCAGTCTTGGTTCTCAGAAATGGGCCTACTGCTTCTTTCGTGGGTTGGTTTGGGGGGTCCATGGGAGTTGGGGGCTGAGGCCGCCTCGGTTGAGCATG
>JAVJHY011555553.1:0-11396 GCA_035593235.1 Phascolosoma agassizii | reverse complement strand
CCTTGAGCAAGATGAATAACCCAAGGAGCAGTAGATTCGTCATGAAACCAACCCCAACCGCCAACCCATTTCAGCTAGAGCCACCCCACGTTGCCAGGAACTCTCGACTTCGTGAACCACAACGGGATGCCCATCTGGCTGTACGTGAACATTTTCGCAGTAGCCATCAGCCGGCCATCGTTCAGATCCCAGTCGGTTGCGGAAAAACGGGCCTGATGAGCATGCTGCCGTTTGGAATTTGTGAAGGACGTGTGTTGGTGATTGCCCCTAACGTGACGATTCGCGAAGCCATTTTTCGAGACCTCGACTCCGCCTCCCGAACTTGCTTTTGGCGACAGTATGGGGTTGCCCCCATTTCACCGTTGGGACCGTTTGCCGCCAAGATCGATGGGCCCGATGCGACGGTAACCGACTGCGCCGAGAGCCATTTTGTGGTGACCAACATCCAGCAACTGGCCACTGCTGGCAATCGCTGGCTCAGTTCGCTACCGCCCGACTTTTTCGACATGGTGCTGATTGACGAGGGCCACCACAACCCGGCCAAGAGTTGGCAGCGCGTGATGCAATATTTTGGGAGTGCCAAGATTATCAGTCTCACAGCGACTCCGTTTCGTGCAGATAACAAGGAACTGACCGGAGAGTTGATCTACCAATACTCTTTCCTGCGGGCCATGGGGCGCGGGTATATCAAACAGCTGCAAGCCCAGCACGTAGCGCCTTGCGAGATCGCGTTTGTGTTTCGAGATAGCTCGCAGCGCTGCTCACTGAAAAAAATCCTCAAGCTGCGCGAGGAAGTCTGGTTCAGCCGGGGCGTGGCCCTGGCCCCAGAGTGCAATGCGCATATCGTGGCAGCCAGCATCGACGCCTGTGAGGATCGACGCCGAGCCAACGGGACCAAGCATCAAATCATCGCCGCCGCTTGCTCAGTCGAACATTCTACGCAAATCGCCGACCTCTACCGAAAGCACGGCTATGTGGCCGAGGCCATTCATAGCGGCTTGAACAAGTCGACCCAGCAGAATGTGCTGAAGCGACTCAAGCGTGGGCAGCTCGATGTGATCGTGCAGGTGCAGATGTTGGGCGAAGGGTTTGATCATCCGCCGCTGAGCGTGGCAGCCATTTTTCGCCCCTTTCGCTCACTGCCACCCTACATCCAGTTTGTAGGCCGTATTATGCGCGTGATGCAACATGGCGATAGCCACCACCCCGACAATCGGGGGACGGTCATTTCTCATGTCGGACTCAATACCGAACGCCACTGGGACCATTTTCGGGAGCTGGACAACGAAGATCGCGAGCTGTGGTCAGGACTCATCCGTGGAGTTGAAACCAACGACAAGAACTCTCCCCGAGAAACGAAGGAAAAGATTCCCCGTGAGTTCGCTCCTGAAATGTTGGTCGAGTGGGAGCGGATTGCCGACGTGCAGGAGTCGCTCTACGCCAACGGGAATACGGCGGCATCTCCTCAACCAGTCACCGATGCATCGCTTCGTATCGAAGGGCCACTCTACGCCGGGCCGCAACAGCGTCGACGTGAAAGCGTATCGCAATTGAAAACGCACGTGGATCAGGCGATTCGAGAAATCCACTACCGGCTCGGGCTCGATCCGATGGGCTCCAGCGTTGGACGTCAGACGCGCATGATGCGGCATATGAGTAACTGGAACGCGGTTCGCTATCTCATTTACTGGAAGCTCAACCGGTTGGCTGAAAGAAAACCCAAATCAAACAAGCTCTGGAGCCTGGAAGAAACCGAGCAGGCGATCGGAGTGATGCCGCAAGTGATTGTCGCACTAACGAAGAAATTGCAGGAACGCGGTGTGCAGAGCAAGTCACGGAGCAATTGGCAGTCGAAGCAATGGCAACAGCGGGTGACGTCATGAGCAAGATTAGAGAAGTGATTCGCCATGTCACGGTCGAAACGGCGCGTGGCGAGCGGGGCTGCCGCCGTAATCGCAAGCATCGCATCGCTGCCGGTCAGCCCTGCCTGGTAATCCAGGAGCAAGGATCTCCCTACAAGAAAAGCTACTGTGCCGAGTGTGCGCTACCCATTCTCAGACAGTGTGCGACCGATCTGCGCAAGATTCGTGACACGCTCTATGGACCCAATTTTGATGGCAAGAAGCCTACCCTTCAATCGGACAGTTTGGGGAAGCAACTCATCGAGTCGAATCGTAAACAGGCACGCTCGGCCTCACAAATGCAAGTGACCGACTACGTCGAGGAATCGAGTGCAGCGACAGAGTTTTATGAATCGGGGTCTTATCAATCGGAGCCTGGCGAACCCCAGCCGACCAACGTGGTGTCGATCTACTCCCGAGCCCGAAAGTTTTACGATTCTCAGTAGGCGCTACTTACTGCTCGGCTTGAAATCGCTCAGATCAATCACCAGTGCCCCTGGATCTTCCCGCCATTGGACAGAAAATGAATGGGTTTTGTCGAATTGAATCTTATTGTGCTTCAAAAACGATTGCCCCGTGATATAGGCTCCCGACTGCTTGCCCTGAGAGACCTTGTAGGTATGCCTGTCGCCTTCCGTCGCCGGTTTGATGGCGATGAGGCGATTATCGGGATCGTAGTAGAGTTGCGCGAATTTGACTCCCTTAAACTGAGTCCTCATGCAAGCAGCGCTGAGATGCATCGTCCCGGTTTTTGAAATCGAAATGCGAGTTTCCTTCTTGATCGGGACATCCTGTTTGATAAAGAGTTCAAATGGCATCGTGGGGTCTCCTGAAGGCTATGACTTGTTGTCCGGCTTGGCATTGGTTTGGTAGTCATCAAAGTTGATCACAAACGCATCCAGATCATCAAACCACTGGGCCGAATAGCGAAACGTCTTCTCGAAGGGGATTTTGTGGTGTCTCAAAAATGCGAGCCCCGTAAAATGACTGCGATCATGCTTGCTAACAGACATCTTGCAAGTATGTGGGTCCTCGGCAGTTGCACGCTTCACCGCGATGCAATGATTCTCGGGATCGTGAAGAAGCTGCACAAACTTGACGCCTTTGAAATGCGTTCGCATACAGGCGGCATTTAACTCCATCCCGCCAATACTGGTGATCGTGAGACACGTTTTCTGCGCGGCATTGGCTTCTCCTTGGGTGAAGAGATTGAATGCGATGGGATGAAGGCATTTTGAGAGAGACGATCGGTTGTCGGGTTTTTCATTAGCGAGTTTGTTCTCATCGAGCTTGATCACCAACGCCCCCAGATCATCAAGCCACTGGGCCGTGTAACAAAAGGTCTTCTCAAAGGGGATGTTGTAGTGCCTCAAAAAAGGAGTTGCCGAAAAATACCCTCCCATGCTTTTGTTTTTGGAGACCTTGCGGGTGTGCTTGTCGACAGCAGTCGCAGGTTTTATGGCAATTTGGCGGGTCTCGGAATCGTAGAGGCATTGCACGAATTGAACCCCTTGAAACTGCGTCCTCCGGCAGGCGGCATTCAGCTCCATCGAACCTTTGGCTGTGATCGAGATGCGTGTTATCTGCCCGACGTGTCCAGCGTGTCCGACTTGGACCGCCTGGGCGTCTTCATGGGTGAATACCTTGAATGCCATCAGTGGAAGTCTCCTTGAGATTACGAGTTGTTCTCGTGCTGGATTACGAGTTGTTCTCATGCTGGTTGTCGTCGAGCTTGATCACGAGCGCCCCCGGCTTATCAAGCCACTGGGCCGAATACAACTTCGTTTTCTCGTAGGGGATTTTGTGAAACCTCAAAAACGCAATCCCCGAAATGTTGCCACCTCTATTCTTGCTATGAGCAACTTTCCAAGTATGTTCGTCCTTGTCAGTCGCGGGCTTCACGGCAATGAGACGATTCGCCGAATCGTAAAAAAGCTGCGCATAATAAATGTCTTTGAATCGACCCCTCATGCAGGGTGCATTGAGGTGAAAAGTCCCGGTTTTCATGATCGAGATACGCGGTTTCGAATTGGAACGAACCTCTTTTTGAGTGAATAACTGAAATGCCATCGGAAAGGTTTCCTTGGGGATTTGTTGCGTTGTGAGGTAGCGTATGCCGTATTAATTCTCGTCGCTAATTCTCGTCGTTAATTTTCATTCGGTTGTTTTTTATTGGGCCGGTTGTCGTTGAGATGGATCACTAGCGCTCCCGGATCATCAAGCCACTGGGCCTGATAGGAACATGTTTTGTCGAAGGGGATTTTGTAGTACCTCAAAAACATTTTCGCCGAGAGGTGCCCCACATTCTGTCCCGTTTCACAGAGAACGAAAGTCTGCTCGTCGCCTTCCGTCGCGGGTTTTACAGCGATGCGCCGCAGCTCCGCATCGTAGAGGAGCTGTGCGTATTTGACATCCTTGAATTGTGTCCTCATACAGGCGGCGTTCAGGTGGATCGACCCCCTTTTCATCACCGAAATGCGCAATTCCTTCCCTTGGCGAGCATTCGTTTCCGTGAATAGATTAAATCCCATTAGTTGGTCTCCTGGTGATTAGTTTGCGATGCGAAGCCGATTGCCGCCACTGGGCAGCAAACATCTCGGGAGTTTGATTCCCCAGTGAACTGTGCGTGCGGTAGCGGTTGTACCCAAGCTTCCATTGACGGACCGAATCTTGTGCTTCAGGCAAACTGAAAAACTGATCCGTATCGAGCAGCTCGTCCCAGAGCCGACTCTGGAACGATTCAATGTAGGCGTTATGCCAAGGGGCTCCTGGCGGAATGTAAAGCGGGATGATCGACGCCGCGGAAAGAAACTTTCGTACTTGCGGATCCGTCCAGATATCTTCGTTGTCGCTACGCAAATATCGGGGCCTGCCTCGCTGCTCGATGACCTTCCTCAGAACATCGGTCAGCCACTGGGCCGTTGCATCGCGCCGCACTTCTAGGTCAAGGCATTCGCGAGTAAATTCATCCAGTAGCGATAAAAAGAGCAATCGGTGTCCGCTCAAGTCACAAGTTCTGACAAAATCCCATGTCCAAATATGGTTCGGATGCTTGGCTTGCCGCCGATGCGTTTGCCAATTGATCGACTGTTGCCGTTTTATACGTTGCGGAGGCGGCACAGCCAATCGCTCGCGTTGCCAAATCGCATAGACTTGCGAGCGTGAGACTCGCACGCCTCGCGCTTGTAGTTTTTGGGCGATTCGCCGGTAGCCATAACGAGGATATTGGGCCGCTGTCGAAATAACTTTTTCTGTCAACTCGTGGTGCGACACCCGGGGCCTGGCTCGGTAACGCTGCGTTGAGCGCGGCTGCCCCAGCGTTTGGCAAACCATCCGCTCACTGGCGCGACACACCACTTGGGTGCAAGCCGCCAAGTTGCGGCGGTCATCAGATTTGAGATCGATTTGGGTAAAAGCGGCTGTCGCGATTCCGAGTCGCTTGTGCGACGTGTTGACTTGGCGTTGCAAATGGCCCGTCGCTTGTTTCAGTCGCAACGTCATTTCAATCTGTTGTGGCGTCATCTGCCCATACTGGTGCCGCCAACGGTAGTAGGTGGCCCGGTTTAAGCCCAACTGCCGGCAGGCTTCCCCAATCCGGTTTCCTCTGGTAATTCGTTTGTCCATGACTGCCAGTAACCCATGAATGTGCTCCGCCCTCGTTCTCTCTTCCATGCTCCCCCTTACGGCTCGGTTTGCGACAGCTTTTTCCTCGTAAACCGCCTGTCGGAGCGATCTATGCGACATTTCTGATCAAAGATCAAGGTTTCTGTCCATGTTTTTGGCTTCAACTAGGTAAAAGTTATGATGAGGATCGCCCCTGGGGTGAAACTTCGCAGAGCCCTGTTAGCAGCAATGCTTCAGCTCCGGTCGAAAGATTTCCCTTGTGGGAGGGGCACTTTCAGGCAATATCGAGAAAATGGCCCTCCGCACGGTCAGGGGACTGCTTGCGAAAAATTGCTTTTCTATGACGTCGCTGTAATTCCTGCTAAAATGGGTAGGGATTGCGCCCAGCCGCCGAGCACTCTCTGTTTTTGTCTCATCGCAGTTGGTGTCAATTTGAGCAGGCAGACCACTTCTGCGCCGGCCTGCTGCAACTTGGATTGCATTACCCTACACCAGGAAATACGAATTCCATAACAAAGCTGTTATGGGTTCTGCCAACGCCTATGTTTACATCTAAACTACGTCATTCATGGCTATTTCTCCTTGTGGCTTTATCACTGGCTATACTTTTAATAACAAGTCTCGCAAGTACTGCGTCAGCAACACTGATTGAAGATTTAATCGGCGATGTTTCACTCGCTCCTGTTGCTATCACACTTGATACCCCGGATGCGGCAACCGCTATTGACGGGACGCTTCATGTTGTTGGAGCGCATAATGGGCAAGCTGCTCGTCAACTTGTTGATTTGACTACTGGTGTTGCTGGGGCGATTGAGTTTTTTGATTCGCTTGCTTCAGCGGCGGGTGGGACTGGTGATACTAGTGGATTAATTCGCGAGGTAACACAACTAACTACTGGTGAATTACTTTATGTTGGAAATAGTGCTGGAAGCTTTGATACGTCACAGCCAACTTCTTGGCTTGTGGGGAACAACCCACAAGGTGGAGTAGGACCGTTTGGAACTCAAGTTTCTGGCGCATATCATGGCGTAAGCCAAAATGGTATAATTGTGGGCAACCCTAATGCGGTTTATGCAACTCATGGAAATTTACCTATCTCTCTTCCAGGTGGAGCGATTTCCGCACACGACATTACTCGCGATGCTAATTTTATCGTAGGAGATTTGCTTTGGGAGAAAAATACGCTTGGCGGCTACGATGTTCTAGATACATCGGGCTTTAATTTCACGGCTAGCGGAGGAGCGCCTACTTGGGAAGCAGTCGCAATTGATCCCATTGTTGGTGATGCCGTTATTGCTGGATCTTATCTTGATCTTACTACTTTCACTAATAAAGTTGGTTTTTGGAGAGCAGATGGAACGTTTCTGTTTAGCTCAGAAGCAGGAACCGACTTTCGTGATTTCGAAGTTTACGAAGGAGAGCTAGTTGCTGCAGTAGCAGGGGGAGACGATAGTTTTCTCTATGCCATTTCTGATTTTTCGATGATTGCGCTTGAGACAATTCTTGGAGTTACAACTCAAGTTGCCCCTGATGGATTGTTCAAAGGCTCAATAGGAATTTTAGGAGAAGATTCTGACGGCAACTTCTTTGCTACTACCGTATCTTCGGCGTCTACATCAGCTGATTTCGATGAAGATGGTGATGTTGATGGTCACGACTTCTTGAAATGGCAGCGCGGTGAATCACCGGGTCTAGGCAGTGCCTCAGACTTGGCGTTGTGGGAAGACCAATTTGGAAGTGTCGCGCCAGTGAGTGGAGTATTCAACGTGCCAGAACCATCAACTCTTGTTCTGATGTCCCTGGCGTTTGCTGGTGGCTTGTTCTGTCGTAGACGCCGTTGTCACAATAGCTGATCTTACTGTTTGCGCGATTGTGACATGATGGTTATCAGCGCCAACCCGATTCCAAACGCAGAATTGTCTTCATCAACAACAAAAGCCGACGCCTTCTCTCGTTTATCCCAGCAAGTGGCTTCGCCGTCGCCGTACGTCCCTCACTCCTGCCTTCCGAGCATTAGCACCAAGAGCCGCCAGCCCAATTGGGTTGGTGGCTCTTTTCTCGATGTGTGATACAGTCACCCCATGGTCAAGCTATTTCAGAAGCCCGGCAACCCTGAAGACCGCCAGCAGCTCTTGCTGGACACGATTGACCGATATCGTAACGCCGAATCGGTCGAAGGTAAGCTGCGATTGTTTGCTTCGATCGCAAAAATGGCCGATCGTGGTTTTGTTAGTGCCTGCTATGTCGTTGGAACTTGCTATGTCGGAGAAGGCCCCTGTGACGACGGACTTCTTGGGATCAACCGAGAAAAGGCTTTGCACTATCTGCAAAAGGCGCATGAGCTTGGCGACCCACTCGCCCAAGATGTGATTGTAAAGCATGGCTTGGCAGCCAAAGTGCCTCAAATCTGAATCTTTTCGATCTCGTCGAGACTAACAGCATCGGACGTGCGGTCGTATAGCTTGGTCGTGCGGACCGACTCGTGGCATGCGATTCTTTGCGCATGTTCCAAAAGTCCGCCATTTTGCAAATAGGCCGTGATGCCAGTTGCACGAAACGTATGGCAACAGACAGCCGTATCGATACCAGCACGACGAGCCCGACGTTTGATCATCCGCAACACGTCGTTGCGGTGCATTCGCCGCGTCGTCAAGAGTCGCCGGGAATCGACTGTGCGAAAAAGCGGTCCGTGTTTTTCGTCCACAATACCCACCATTTTTACGTAGGCGTCGACATACGATTCAGCGTTGTGGTGGGCCGGGACTTCGTGTCGCTTTCCACCCTTCTCGTGGAGACGAAACCACATGCGCCTTCCTTGTGGATAGTAGTCGGCGACGTTCATGCCAATGGCCGCAGAGACGCGGGCAAAACTAAATACCATCACGCCGATGAGAGCTCGGTCTCGAAGTCCGGAAATTGTCCTTGTATCGATCACGTCGAGCAGTTGCCGTGCCTGCTCGGCGGTGAGCACTGGAGTTTTTCCTTTCTTTACCACATGTCTTGGCCCTCGCACCGACGCAGCTGGGTTCACGGGCACGATCTGGCCGATCACCAGATAGTCGAACAACATCCGTATGGCCGCCAAGTGAATTTTTACTGTTGGTGCGCTGCGCCGGTCCGTCATATTCTCGATGTAGCTGGCAACGACCAGCGGGGAGATCTCGATCAGCTCCACGCCACAACAATCGCACCAATCCAAGAACTGGCCAACGGCCCGAGCGTAAACCATCCGCGTTCCCCGGTTGCGGATATTGGCGGTGAAGAATTCCAGAAAACGGCGTCCAGCGGACTCTCCTGCACGCTCCACGAGTTTCGGCAAACGGCCATCAAATCCCGCGAATTCATAGTGGGAATCGTGAACCAATTGTCGGCTAAAAGGATCTGGGAACGTGGTCGTCATGGGAAACACCATGCCATAATGAAGCCGTTGCAAAAAGGTACTTTTGCAACACCTTTTGATGATCGATGCCTAGCGCGAATTCTTGAGTCGTTGGGTGTCTCAATTCGCAAAGATTTCGCAGTTGCCAACAGTGCCAATCAGTCAGCGCCCATGGCGAGCACGTGCTTTGTCAAGAAGTATCTTGCCGCAGTGGTGAACTCGTTGCAGGGTGACTCGAACAGGTTCTTGGCACGGCATGCTTGTGGTTGCATTCCTGTCGCTTGACAAGGCGTCACATGACAATGCTACCGTAGGGCTCATTATCAGCCGACGTTCTTTCACTTTTTCCAATCTGAGTAGTTCATCCCGCGGATCGACTTTCTGGAGGCTCTTGCCTACGGGGAGTCCGGTTTGCGCGTAACACCGGTTTTTATGTTCGGTTTTCATTTGAAAGAAAGGCTGGCGACCGATGAACAGTCAAGTCATCCACGGCTCGTGCTACGAGGTTCTTCCCACATTACCCCAAGGCTGTGCAAAAGCTGTTTTTATCGACCCGCCATATAATGTGTGCCCGATGTATCCCGATCGACGTAGGGTTTACGCCGGTCGGGCGACGCTTTACTGACAATGTTCGCGATGGACCGTGGCTGTTTGACCAGCCATTGTACCTAGGGAGTAAGTTGACATGCCGTGCGGGCATGTCGGCGAAACAACTCTCCCGAGAATGTGGGACACAGGCAAGGCTCCATAGCCGTGGTTAGTCCTGCTAGGTATAGCCACCGCATGATTACGAAAGGAACTGATCAATGCCTTCGGGAAAGTGGGTCCCCATTCCTGCCAATACTGGAGCCGTCCGGGAGTACCCCGCTCGGAATAGGGAATGGCTCGAGCGGACATGCGCCATGATTGTAGGCGCCGGTCCCGAAATCCGTAAGGAGTTTCATGGTCGACGGAGTGGTCAACTATCCGTCGGTGCTCGGGGGAGCAGCAGACTGCTGTTAGGTAACCAAAGGTCAGAATCTAAACGGTGGCGTTTGAGTGTCAGTAAGGGAACCGGGGAAGCCCGACCGAGTAGGGTGGTCGCACAGATAGGTCGACAAAGGTCGGCTGAATCTCCACCGATGAGGCGGTCGGGTGGCGGAGCCTCCGTAGTAGTCCGAGGTCGGGAAAGCCGACTACATGGCGAAGGGAGGCAGGATGTTTCGTGTTGGATGACCGAAGGGTTCCTAAATCGAAAGGGTTTTCGATGAACGTGAAAGAAGTCCAACGTAGGCTCTGGGAACAGTCCAGCGAGCATAAGCAACATCGGGAATCGTCACGGCCGTTGTTTCCGGTCAATCCGTACGACGGACGTATTCGAAACCTGATGGACCTCATGCACCACCCTCAGTGGCTGCAAGAGGCCTGCGAACGCGTGCTGGCCCGTTCCTACAACAAAGCGCCAGGCGTTGATCGAGTCACGGTCGCCAAGTTCCGCAAGGGCTTGCCGGCTAAGCTCGAACAACTGCGTCTGGAATTGAAGAGTGGAACTTACCAACCTCAGCCCGTGCGACGAGTGATGATCCCCAAGGCCAATGGCAAAATGCGAGGCTTGGGCATTCCCTGTTTGCGCGACAAGATCGTTCAAGAAGCAATGCGTATGATGCTTGAACCGATCTTTGAGGTGGAATTCCACGACAGTTCGTACGGGTTTCGGCCCCATAGAAACACGCACCATGCTATCTTCCGTTGCCAGCAGATGATGCACCGAGGTTTCACCTGGGTCATCGAGGGCGACGTGAAGGCGTGTTTCGATGAAATTTCTCATAAGGCCATTGTAAAAGTCTTGCGGGAGAAGGTCATGGACAACAAGTTCATCAGCCTTGTTCACCTGTTTCTCAAAGCGGGTGTCGAGGTTGATGGTGTTGTCCTACCAACCGAGAAAGGAGTTCCTCAAGGAGGTGTGATTTCGCCACTACTTTCAAATGCGGTTCTGAACAAGCTGGACTGGTTCCTGCAAGGGAAAGGATCGTATGGATTGGCGGCGATCAGAGCCCGCAACAACGGGCGACCGAATCTTCGGTTTGTCCGTTACGCGGACGACTGGTGTGTCTTAATCACACGAAGTACGAAGCGGCGTGCCGCTGTGCTTCGTGAGGAAATCAGCGACTTCCTGGATCGCGAATGCGGTCTGGCCCTGTCGCTGAAAAAGACGCACATCACCCACGTCCAAGATGGATTCGACTTTCTCGGCTTCCGTTTGGCCCGAGGTATTGGTCAAAGCGGGAAATTGGTGCCGAAAATCAAGGTTGGTATTCAGGCAATGAAGAATATCCGACGACGATTGGACGAAGCGATACGTTATCGTACGCAACAGGAATCTGTTGCGGTACGATTGCAACGCGATTCGTCGGTCGTGCGTGGATGGTCCAACTATTATCGGATCGCCCACAACTTCACCAACGTGGCTGGATCGCTCGACCATTACGCATTCTGGTCGGCGGTCAAGGCGG
>JAVJHY011555443.1:0-11399 GCA_035593235.1 Phascolosoma agassizii | reverse complement strand
TGCGCGAAGCGCTGTCGCCGGAAGCGGTGGCCCGCACGCTGGACGAGATCTGGGCCGACCTGAGCCACGCGCCCCACGATCACCGGCCGATCGTTGCCGCTGACCAGCGACTCCTCGAGCGAACAGTCACGATCGGGAGCGCGTCGAAGGCCTTCAACATCGCCGGGCTGCGTTGTGCGCTGGCGGTGTTCGGAAGCTCTGCATTGCGGAAGCGCTTCATGGAGTTCCCGCGCCATCTTCGCGGCGGGCTCGGAAGTCTGGGCATCCAGGCCACGATCACCGCGTGGACGGAATGTGATCCGTGGTTGCAAGATGTCGTGTCGCATCTGCAGGGAAACCGGGACTTTGTCTCGGAGACGATTCGACGCGAATGGCCACAGGCCCGGTTCTATCCGCCGGAGGCGACGTATCTCTTTTGGATGGATCTGCGCGAGATGGATCTCCAGCCGTCCCCCTATCGCCACTTCCTGGAGCACGCGAAGGTCGCCCTCAGCGACGGCGCCGGGTTCGGCCCCGAGGGCAAGGGTTTCGCGCGCATCAACTTCGCGACCAGCCGCCCGATCCTAAGCGAGGCGTTGGAGAGGATGATCGACTCCGTCGGCTGAGCCGCAGGGGTACCGCCGGACCTTGGCCTTCCTCGTTCGAGGTCAGTTGCGGTAGTGCGGCAGGACGGTCTCGGCGAACAAGGTCGCCGGCTCCCGAGTGTCACGGCCGAAGAACTCGATCACGAACATCGTGCAGCCGAGTTCGCGGTGGCGTTCGATGCACTCGATCACTCGATCCGGGGATCCCCAGATGCCGTGAGCTTCGAGCCCGGCGCCCATGTGGCCACCATACACCTTGTGCGCCTTCTGGAGATGCTCTTTGGCCTGGGCTTCGTCTGGCGCGATCACGATGGTGCACTGCTGGGAGATCACCAACTCGTCGAAGTCACGACCTTCTTCATCGCAGCGGCGTTGTAGAGCCGCGGCCTTCTCGCCGAGTTGCCCTTGGGTGACAGCCATGTTGTTCCAGATGTCGGCGTGTCGAGCGACGATCCCCAGCGTTACCTTCTCGCCGCCGCCCCCGATCAGGATCGGCGGTCGGCGCACCGGCTTCGGCTCGAGGACACAATCCTTCACCTGGAAGTGCTTCCCCTCGAAGGTCGCCCGCTCTTCGGTCCAGAGTGCCTTCATGATCTGCGCCATCTCTTCGAGGGCCCGCAGCCGCTCGCGAGTCGGGGGGAAGGGCACGCCGTAGGCTTCGAACTCGGCCTGGAACCAACCGCCGCCGAGCCCGGCGATGACCCGGCCGTTCGAGATTTGGTCGATCGTCGCGATCTGCTTGGCAAGCACCGCCGGGTTCCGGAAGAAGGGAGGGGTGACGAGGGTGCCAAGCTCGACGTTCTCGGTGGTGGCGGCGACCGCAGCGAGCTGGCTCCAGGCCTCCAGAATCGGAAGCTGAGGCATCGGAACGCCGTAGAGGTGGTCGCAAACCCACACGGAGTCAAAGCCCAGACGGTCGAAGGTCTGGGCCGCGTCGCGGCTTTCCTGCCAGCTTCGTTTGATCTGGGGGAGGGTGACGCCGAAGTGGAGGGGACGGTTCATGGGGATGCAGGGTAGGGCGGCAAGGCCCGTTCCAGCAACGAAACGTGCATCCTGACGGGCCTCAATCCCGGGCCAATGCCGACCGATACGGGGAGATGACGGAAGCTCGTCCCGCACCCCAGGCACCGACCTCTCAACTCGCGCCGAGAGCCCCGCTCTCTCTTGAAGAGCTGCTCGAGCAGCTGGTCGAAGCCGGCCGAACCGGGCCGGATCAGGCTGCGGACGTGATGGCCCGCGAGCGCACGCTCCAGAGCCAGGTGCTGAAGGAGCGCGTGGGTTCGGTGCGGTCCCAAGCGGCGGCTCGCTATGACGTGTCGCCGGCCGAGATCGTCGCCGAAGCACGGCTGCAGGACCTGGCGAACGCGGGTAAGCGCTTGACCGAGGATACGCTGGGCGCTCATCTCGCGAAGGCGGCCGGCCTGCCGTTCTTGAAGGTGGACCCACTCAAGGTCGACGCGAAGTTGGTCACCAAGACCTTGTCCCGACCCTTTGCCCGTCGGCACGCAGTGATTGCAATCGCCGAGACTGCGGCGGGCGGTCTTCGCCTTGCCATCCCGGATCCCTTCGATACTACGCTGCGCGAGAGTCTGACTCAGCAGCTGCGCGTTCCCATTGAACTCGTCGTGACTTCGAAACGGGATATCCTCGGGATCATCGATCGCGTCTACGGTTTCCAGGCCAGTGTGTCCGGAGCCCACGAGAACCTCGGCGAGAGCCAGACGAGTGCAGCATTGGCGCCCCTGGTGGAGCTGCGCTCCAACAACGAACTCGCGAGCGCCGCCGGTGATGAACACATCATTACCGCGGTCGACTACCTGTTGAACTACGCCTTCGACCAGCGCGCCTCGGACATCCACCTCGAGCCACGCCAGGAAGACTCGGTGATCCGCTTCCGCATCGATGGAATCCTGCACGACATCGAGCGACTTCCGCTCTCGGTGCATGGGGCGGTGACGTCGCGTATCAAGGTGTTAGCTCGGATGGACATCGCTGAACGCCGCCGTCCCCAAGATGGCCGCATCAAGACCTTTCGCGCCGATCGAGAGGTGGAGCTCCGTGTCTCGAGCTTGCTGACTGCGTTCGGGGAGAAGGTGGTCATCCGCGTCTTCGATCCGGACGTCCTGATGACCGATCTTCAGCAGTTGGGTTTCTCGAGGGACGACCGCGAAGCCTTCGAGCGTTGGATCACCGCACCGAGTGGCTTGATCCTGGTGACCGGTCCGACCGGCTCGGGCAAGACCACAACTCTTTACTCGACGCTCCGATATCTGTCAGGGCCGGAGATCAACATCACCACGGTGGAAGATCCCATCGAAATGGTGGACTCGCGCTTCTGTCAGGTGCAGGTGCAGCGTCAGGCCGATGTCACCTTTGCCAACGCTCTGCGTTCCATTCTTCGGCAGGATCCGGACATCATCATGGTCGGTGAGATCCGAGATGTGGAGACCGCGAATATGGCGGTTCAAGCCGCGCTGACCGGTCACCTGGTCTTCTCAACGGTGCACACGCGAGACGCGGCCGGTGCGATCACGCGCCTTGTCGAACTCGGCGTCGAGCGCTTCTTGCTCTCGAGCGTCCTGCGCGGTGTGCTGGCCCAGCGGCTGGTTCGCTGCGTGTGCCCCCAGTGCGCGGTCGCCGGCTTCCTCTCGGCGACGCAAGTGGACGCGTTGCAACTCAAGGTTCCCCTCGAACGTCGAGATCAGTTGAGTGTGCGCTGGGGCGAGGGATGTGTGGATTGCCGTCACACCGGGCTCTTTGGTCGCAGTGGCGCGTTCGAGATGCTCGATATCGGGCGCCGGGTACGCAGCCTCATCAACGAGGGGGCCGACGCCACCGAGATCACCCACGCCGCTCGCGTAGAGGGGATGGAGACCTTGAGAGAGTCAGCGATCCACAAGCTTGCCGAGGGCGTCACGACCTTCGAGGAAGTCGTGCGGTTGACGGCGGACTACGAATGAACGCTACCGAGGTCGGGCCCCCGCAAGGTCAGCACCGATGAGCGCGAGCCTCGAAAAGGAGATCTCTCTCCAGATCCGGGCTGGCTTCCGCCTGCTTGCCCTGGAGACGAGCGAAGAGGAGCGTGCTCTGCGGATCCTCGAGCGCGTCTCGGGCCGCGCTGAACGAAAGATCCACACCTGGTCCTTGGCCACCGGCATCGATGGTTCGGGCCAGGCGGCTGGCAGTTTCACCGAAGGCGTGGCGGCGATCGAAGCGTCGAGTCAGGCCAGCGTGTGGGTGATCCTCGACGCTCACGCGGTTCTCGACGATGCTACAGGCATTCGGCGGCTTCGCGATGCACTCCCGAAGCTCAGCGAAAGCAAACACGTACTGGTCTTGCTCGGCCCGCTCCTCGAGCTCCCTCTGGAGCTCGAACGCGAAGCGACCCGTCTGGAGTTGCCCCTCCCCGATGCGAGGGAGCTGAAGGCGATGTTCCAGCGCGTCGTTGATCACACGAAGAGTGCGAACGTGGACCCGGAGCGCCTTGAGGACTGCGTCCGGGCGGCGCTTGGCTTGACCGCCGGTGAGGCTCTTCGCGCTTTTCGCAAGGCTTGGATGGCGACGGGGTCGGTTGGGGCAGATGCTGTCGCCGTGCTGGCTGGCGAGAAGCGCAAGGCCCTACGCCGTAGCCCCGCGTTGACCTTCCACGAAGCCGAGGGCGATCTCGGATCGGTCGGCGGGCTCGATGAGCTGAAGCGCTGGCTCAAGGAAAGGCGCCGTGCCTTTGGCCAGAAAGCCCGGGACTTCGGACTTCCTGCACCTCGAGGGTTGCTTCTGCTCGGTGTCCAGGGTTGCGGTAAGTCCATGTCCGCGAAGGCCGTCGCTTCGGAATGGCGATTTCCCTTGTTGCGTCTCGACCTGGCCGCCGCCTTCTCCGATCCGAACCGCAGCCCCGAACTGATCATCCGAGAGGCGACCCAGGTCGCGGAATCCCTGGCGCCAGTCGTGGTGTGGATCGATGAGATCGAGAAGGGATTCGCCGCCTCTGACCACGACGCGGGGGCGACTCGGGTCTTCGGAACCTTCCTGACTTGGCTCGCAGAGAAGAAAGCTCCGGTCTTTGTGGTGGCCACGGCCAACGATGTCGCCGCTCTGCCTCCGGAGCTTCTGCGCCGCGGTCGCTTCGACGATCTCTTCTTCGTCGACCTTCCCACAGAAGACGAGCGCGCCGAGATCCTGTCGATTCACCTTGCGCGGCAGGGCCGCGATCCGATGCAGTTCCCCTTGGCGGATCTGGCAAGTCGAGCGATGCATCACTCCGGCGCCGAACTCGAACAGGTGGTCGCCGCCGCGCTCTATCGTGCCTTTGCCGCCGATCGCGAATTGAACGAATCCGATCTCGCGGAAGCCATCCAGGAGACGGTGCCGCTCTATGAGACCTACGAAGAGCGGATCAAGGAGCTTCGGAACTGGGCCAAGCATCGCGCCCGGCCTGCCACCGTGGACCGCAAGGTGGTCCGCTGGTTCGGAGACGGGAAGAGCTAGCCCCAATCTGGGATTCGTCTCGAAGGGTCGACGCGATCGGGTGACTCCAGGAAGCGCAAGAGCCTCGCGACGAATGCTGGAGTCAGAGGCCGCGGGCCATCGGCTGACCCGATTCGAGGCAGCGAAGACCGCACAAGATGCCTGCCTCAGGAATTCATCATGGGGGGGCTCCGCGAAGGATGCCTCTCCGAAGCGAAATGCCTACAGCCCTTCAGGAATCGGGGCAGACGACCGATTCCTCTAGCGCCATGCTGATTCCCTGGGGTCACGAGAACGGCCCCCTCGACCGACGCCCTTGGGTCACCCTCGCGCTCATCACCGCGTGCGTCGTGATCGTCGTGCTCACCCAATTCGATCCCGCCGTGAAGCAATTCGGGCGGACCATGGACGAGGCGCATGCCTACTGGTCCACCCACCCGTATCTCGAACCCGGGGATCTGCTGGCGGACCATTTTGGGGATGCGGGCGCCGAGGCACGCCGGGATTTTCAGGCCTCCCTGGCCGCCGGGGAAGTTCCGATCCCAAAGCATGCGGTGGAGGCCGAACAGGCCAAGCTCGACGACCTCACGGAGCAAGCTGAAGCGGCGCTCGAGACCCACGTCTGGCATCGCTACGGATTGATCCCCAGCGCACCCCGCATCGAGGGTGTCTTGGGTCATCTCTTCCTTCACGGTGGCTGGTCCCATCTACTTGGGAACCTGGTTTTTCTGCTCTTCACGGCGCCATTCCTGGAGAACCGCTGGGGACGGGTCAGTTTCCTGCTCTTCTACGTCGGCGCCGGGGTTGCGGCCGCTCTGGCTTACACGATTCAACACCCTTATCTGACCGGTCCACTGATCGGCGCGTCCGGCGCCATCGCCGGCGCGATGGGCGCCTTTCTGGTCATCTTCGCCACGGTGCGCATCAAGTTCGCCTACTGGTTGGGTCTGTTCTGGGGAACCTTTGCCGTCCCAGCCTGGTTGTTGCTTCCGCTGTGGTTCGGTCACGAACTCGCGACGGCTCGTCTGATGGATGTCAGTGGTACGAGTGACGGTGTCGCCTACTGGGCCCACGTTGGCGGCTTCGCCTTTGGTGCCGCGGTGGCCGCACTCTTGAAGGTGTCCGGAGTCGATGCCCGCCTGGCGGGAGAGAGTGCTCCGTTAACGGCGAAGAAGAAGCCGGTCTCCGAGGCCCCGAGCCAGGACAACCCGAGCCAAGAACCATGGGAAGCCCCTGAACCCGAAGCAGCAGCCTCGACCTTGCCTGGCCTGTTGTGGGCGGCCGTCGCCAAGGGACATCGCGCAGAGGCTATGGACGCGTGGCGGGAGCTTCGAGCGGCGAAGGCGGCCTTCGATGGGGGTTCTCCGGATGCCACCCTGCGCTTAGCCGGTTGGCTAGCCGCTCGCGGAGACTCCGCATCTGCAGGGATTCTGTTAGGTGACCTGCTGCCTCGAGCGAGCCATGACGTCGCGGCACGGATCGCAAGAGTTGCAGGGCGAATCGATCCCGATCTGGCGCGGCGGGCCCAAGAAGCAGTGGCCGGAGCCGGTAACTCCGAGGCCGGAGCCTCGGCGGGGCAAGTCTCGTCGATCTTGAAGGCACCCCGCGCGGCAGAGCCGGTACCGGAATCCATGGATTCTGAACTGGACCCGACGGCGATCTCTTTCGAACCTGATCTCGCCGAGGCCGAGGTTCCGGTGGATCTGGGCGCCGAGTCTTTACCTGACTTTGGCGAGGTGGGGGCCGATCTGTCTGAAGGAGACCCGGACGCGGTCTTGGCGGAGCTCTCGAACTCGGCCCCGGGTGATGCCATCGAAGAGCCCTCCGCCGGGCTCGATCTCGGCGGCGGCTTCGACGACCTCAGCGATGAGGAAGCGGAAGGCGGCTTGGCGGACTTCGACCTACAAGGCTTCGAGAACGAATTCGGCGAAGTCGATGCCAGCGAGATCTCCGAAGCCGAGCCGATGCTCCCGTCCCCCGACGCCGATCCCAACGAGGCGACTCAGTTCGATCCCGGTCCCCTCGATGTGTTGGGCCCGGAAACCGCGCTGCCGACGGCCCCCGTCGCTCCAGCGAAGCCACCGGCTTCGGCGAATCAAGCGGGTGTCGGCGCAACGGACACCCTGAAAGCGGCGGGGGATCTCTTCGAAACCGATGCGGTCGACTTGAGCAAGGACGACGAAGCCTGGAGTTTCGACGACGAAGCGATCGCTCTGGACGAGCCGGGTAGTCACGCCGCATCCGGGGACGACGATTTTTTCGACTCCGATGCTATCGATCTCAGTTCCGACGACATCGACTGAGCTTCGCCATGCGGGCTCCCCGCATCCCGCGTCCGTCTATTGTCCTGAGTGGAACGAATGGCTTCCGACGCCTTGATCGGCGCGGGTCTTCGAGCCCAACCTGAGGCGAGACCCATGGCCGCTTCCTGTAGGATGCCTTGCTGATGAGGGATCGAGTCTTCGGGATCGAGACGGAATATGCTGTGGTGTACTACCCGGCTCGCGGCGAGCAGGGCGGCCCGACCAACCTCGCGCTCTACCCGATCTTCGAACGCCATCTTGCGGCTCGAATGCCGAGCCTGCCCCGCGCGATTTCCCTGCTCCGATCGAAGCCAGGACGCTTTCTCGCTAACGGAATGTCCTTCCACTACGAAGCGACACCTCAGGCCTTCGAACACGGTCTGCTCGAGATTGCCAGCCCGGAGTGTCGGGATCCCTTCACACTCGCCGCCTACGAGGCGGCGAAGGACCTGCTGGCGGAGGAGCTGCGGATCGAGGTCAATCGCGAGTTACGCGGCTTCGGCTGGCGCGGAGAGGTGCGCATCTTCAAGAACAATCTGGATAGCCAGGGCCACACGTTTGGGTCGCATGAGTCGTATTGGATCGACGACCCACTGTCGGCCGGCCACCTGGCGGCCCTGCTGCCTCTCTGGTCCCTCACCTGGCTCGCCACGCTTCCGGTTTTCCTGTGGTTGATCGCTGTCAGCTTGTTGTTGACCGTGGTTCCCTTCCTCCTTCTCCTCGGTCCCCTCCTTGGTCTGGGGCTGGGCGCTTTCGCACGCATGTCCGATGCACGAGTCCCACAGCTGGCCGAGCGCCTTCGTGCGGGTGCTCATTGGGCCTCGGATCTTCCTCATCGGATGGCAATCCGGATGCAGGCGGATCCGTCCGGGTGGGTGCGACGCCTGGCGTGGATCGAGTGGCCCTTTCGGGTAGCGATTCCCGTGCACGCTGCCCTCTACGGGCGTTTCTTCTTCGGTCCCGCACTTCGAGGTTCGACAGCCTTCTTGGTGACGCGCGCGCTTTTCGCGGGCGCCGGCAGCGTGGACTGGCGAGCCAAGGACTTGCTCCGCCTCAGTCAACGGGCGCCCCACATGAAAGCCGTGTCGTCGATCTTCACGTCGGGGGATCGTCGACCCATGATCGAACTTCGCGATCCCTTCTTTCGACCCTGGAGCGCCTTTCGTCGGCACCGCCGACTCCACCTGATGCTTGGCGACGCGAATCTTTGCGAGTGGGCCCTCGCGCTTCGGGTGGGGACGACGGCTCTCGTGTTGGAAGCCATCGAGGCGGAACCGAATGCCGAGTGGATTCAGCTGGCGGACCCACTCGATGCACTACGACGCCTGAGTGCGGACCCAGAGGTAGCGCTTGGCTTGCGAGGGGGCGGCACCGCGACCGCTCTCGAACTCCAGTCCCGCATCCTCGCGCAAGTGCAACGAACCCTGGGTGTTCCAGAACAAGAGTGGAAGCGGCGGATCCTCTCCATGTGGGCCGAAACCCTGACGGAGCTGGGAGGCGCACCGGAGCGGTTGGAGGGGCGCATCGACTGGATCACCAAGCGCGCCCTGCTTCGAAGAGAAGCGCCGGGCGAAGGCACGTGGGAGGCGTTGCAGACCCACGGAGCGCGGTGGGTCGATGAGCAGCCGGTGCAGCCGGGTGAGGCGCCGATGAGAGACCTGGCCTTCCGGGTCTTGCGCGCTGATCTCCGATATCACGAACTGGGACCAAGGGGTGGCTACCGAAAGGCCTGGGAGCGGGGGAAAATCGAGCGGGTCAATGATCCCTCCATTGTCGAGGCGGCGAACTACGAAGCTCCTCGAGAGACTCGCGCCTTCGCTCGCGGGCAGGCGATCCGCGATGCGGGCGACGCCGGGGGTGCAGCCACCTGGCACCGAGTGCGGGTCGGGCGTTTCGGCTGGCGCTTCTTTCTTGATCCTCTGGAGCAGGAAGACTCGCCGTTGAAGGGTCCCGCCTAGCTCGCCGAATCCCTGGGCTTCGATCGGGACTAACGCGCCGCTCGGTCCCTGGCCACATCGGCCCAGGGCTCCCGATCTTCCGGGCCCCCGAAACGGTCCGGGTCCCAGAGAATCTCGAGGGGGCTGACGCCGAGGACGTCTCCTCGGGGCCAAGCGGCTGCCGCTTCCTTCAGTTCTGCCACTAGTTCGGGTCGGCTCTGAGCGAGATCTTGTTGCTCGCCGGGATCGAGGTAGATCTGAAAGAGCTGAAGAGAATCGCCGTCGATCAGTTTCCAGGGCGCGCGGTAGAAGGCGAGACGGTCGAAGCCTCGGGTCACGTAGTCAGGTGTAGCGCGGGTTGAACCTGCCCCCGTGAGAGCGGCCCATTGGCTTCGGCCATCGAGGTCGTCGGGGATGGCCTCTGGGCTCCCCACTGCCTCTAGAAGGGTGGGGAGGACATCGGAAATGGTCATGAAGCCGTTGTGCTTCCCGGCTTCTAGATGCTCGGGCCACCAGATGGCCGCAGGCACTCGGGCGCCGCCTTCCGCGACACTGCTCTTGCCCCCGGACAGCGGAGTGTTGTCGCTACCGCCGTCGCTCACGTTCGAGACGAGGAACTCGAAGGCATCCACCGGCAGAGGGCGGTCGAAGACACGAAGCAGCAATCTGGCAAAGCGCTGGAGGCCGCCGTCTCGCCTGTCTTCGATCAACCCTCCGTTGTCGCTCGAAAAAATCACGATGGTGTTGTCGAGGATCCCCTCGCTCTCGAAGGCACCTAATACCCGACCTATTGCGTGATCGAGGCTGCTGACCATCGCGGCATGGACCCGCCGGTTCGGGTTCTCAATGGAGGCGTATGCCTCGATGGCACTCGCTGGCGCTTCGTTGGGCAGGTGCGGTGCGTTGAACGCGGTGTAGAGGAAGGTCGGTCGGGAGCGATCTCGGGCCTTCAGTACACGGATCGCCTCATCGGCGATGAGCTCCGTGGCATAGCCCTCCTCCCGAATCGTCACGCCGTTGCGCTGCCAGTCATGGCCGCCGCCATGATTGTGATCCCAGTACCCGATCCCGCCCGTCACGTGACCGTAAAAGTGTTCGAAGCCCCGGGCCTGCGGAAACTGATCCAACGTGTGATGGCCGAGGTGCCACTTCCCCACCATCAAGGGCTGATAGCCGAGGGCGCTCAGTTGCTCCGGCAGGATCGTTTCGGCCAGCGGAAGGCCGACTTCCTGGTTCTTTGCGATCGGCAGGTTGATACCCAAGCGCATCGGAGACTTGCCCGTCATCAGCGCTGCGCGGGTGGGACTGCAGGTGGGTTGCACGTAGAAACGATCGAGCTCGATCCCACTCCTAGCGATGCGATCGATCTGGGGAGTCATGATCTCACTGCCGTGGTAGCTGACATCTCGCCATCCCAAGTCATCGGCCAAGATGATCAGGATGTTCGGCCGCTCCGGCTCCGAGCCCTGGGCCGGGAGAACCCAACCGAAGGGGACGAGCGCGCAGAGCGCCACCACTAGAGGAAGGGACGATCGACACGGGAAGTGCGTACGAATCATGAGCAGCAGTGTATGCCGCCGCACGGAACCGGCTTCCGCACAGGGAGATCCCATGGAGGGCTTCTAGCTCCGGCTTCGACAGGCCTCGACGAAGGCTCGGAAGCCCTCTTGCAGCGTGCTCAGACGATCTTCGGGGGTGGGATGCTGGAGGGCCGCGAGCAGCGGACCGTGAAGCGCCTCGCCGGCAGCGACCAGGCTGCGGCTGTCGAGCCACCCATCACCACCGGCGCCGTCGGTCACCAGGCCGCCCGCTTCCTTGACGAAGAGTCCGCCGGCCGCCACGTCCCACGAATTCAGGTTCCACTCGAAGAACCCGTCCATTCTGCCCCGGGCGACTTCGCAAAGATCCAAGGAAGCCGAGCCGAGACGCCGCACCCCCCCGACGTGGTTCAGGATGCGCTCGAAGCGACTCACGCGGAGGACATCCGCGGTCCGGGCATCAGCGAAGCCGGTGGCGATCAGCGTGCTCCGGAGATCGGTCTGGGGAGAAACCGCCATCGGCTCGTCGTTGACGGTCGCGCCCTGGCCGGCGGTTCCGAGGTACATATCGCC
>JAVJHY011555334.1:0-11400 GCA_035593235.1 Phascolosoma agassizii | reverse complement strand
TTACAAAACCGACTCGCCACTTTGGAGCGCCCGCGCGTGAATATGGTCGCCGAAGATGGAACACGTACGCGTATGCCGGAAGAGCAGCGACAACAAGAGCTCGGGAAGACGCGAACCGCGCTTGCCGAGAAATGCGAATAACCTCGTCGCGTGACGCCTCGACCAAGCGGGCATCAATAGCTCGAACACTACGTCCAGTATCCAGATACGGACCTCACTTCTTAGATCCGGCCGTCGATTGCCTCGGCGCGGGCGGCCACCGATAAGCGTGTCGCAACATTTCCACCATTAAGGCCCCGCGTGGCGTGTCTTTGTGTTTCGCCGCTAACTCGATCAACACGTCTCTCGCCTGATCGCCACTGAACACAGAGAGCGCGGTGATCGCACTTTGTGCGACGTAATGATTATCACCATCGCTCATTGATCGTAAGTAAGGCAAATCCTCTAAGGCGCCGTTAAAGCCAAGCGCGACGGTAACTTGGGCACGCACGAATTCGTGTGGGTGATTTTTATGTGAGCGGATGTAGGATTGAAACTCTTGAGTATTAACAATTCGGATCCGATTAATCGTACTGGCCAGTGCAATTCGCGCCGGCGGGTCGCTGATTAAATCCCACGCGAGCTCTGGATACTTCTCATCGTTCAACCGCCACATTCCATCGAGCAAATGCAATACACCGCGTTGATGACGCAGCGTGAAAAGCGCATGAATTGTATTCGATAGCGATACGGGATCGGGATCCCGCATTGCGCGTCTAGCGTCCGCGAGGCGCGCGTTGCCGTATGTGATCTTCTGTTGAAGACGGTTGTAATTAAATTGATCTTGCACGTCGCTCGGCGCGGGCGACGTTGGGCGAATGATCCTAGGTAAGCTAGGAGACGCGGTAGTAGCGACGGTTTGTCCGTCGCGGACCGCACTAAGGACAGCAGCTAATGCGACCGCGCAAAGCGCGACTACGGCGAAGCCAAGCCAACGCGAATTTTGAGCTACCACGTGCAGAAATTACCCGATAGCGAATAAACCGGCGTCCGACAGCATAGCCAATGTCCGTCTAGAGTTGGGATAAGCGCTGCAAGCCACTGACAATCTTATTTACCCCAACAATCGTCTTCAGAACCGCTACCGCCATTGCCCCGCTCTGATTGGTTGGTTAGGGTCAGCTCTCCACATTTACCGTCGGCCCAGCCAGAGGGCGTTGCCGTTATTGTGTAGCTTTGATTATTTGCGTCGCCGGCGGGTATGTCTACGGCAATCGTATAACTACCGTTTTCCGTCGGGCTCGCGATGCCAGCACCGGTTGGTGGCGCAGCCAGATTCTCGGTGTATTGGTTATTGTCCGAATAGAAACGTTCCAATCGCGCTCCGGCATCCAGTAGATGTGCCCGTGCTTCTGAGCGTTTCGCGCGTCGGCCATACTCTTGGTAGGCAGGGTAGGCAACGCTTGCCAGAATGCCGACGATCACAACGACGATCATGAGCTCCACTAACGTAAAACCATGCATTCGCGTCGGATTTTTCGGCGCACCAGTATTTGAGATTAATTTCATTAATTCCGTACCTATAAATTGCTAACCGTTGCGTTGCACCGGTGCAACCGTCGCCGAATAATCGTGGCAATTACGATAATTCGGCTGCGGCCGCGCTATTGTGTTAATGCTCCTCATACCAATAGGTATTAAAGCGCGGAAGATCTGTCACCTTACCCAAGTTTTCCGCGCCACCACCGGTGCCCACCAGTACCGTAACGCCTTCCTGCGTAAATATAGGCACTGCCTCCGATGGGATGCCACTACCAAGGCTAGTGGCGCGGTCGGCTTTAGGTTCCAACGAGGAATCGGCATCCCAATCAAGTGATGCGGCCGTGGACAAAATGTTCATGTTATATGCCGAGCCCGAACCTTCCGCTGCTCGACATGGATCGAGCACTGCCGCAATATCGTCCGGCAAATACGTGGTAAATATTAAGGTACCGGCAAAAACGCTCGAACCGGCGAGCACCTTTTCACCGTTATTTCCACCTGGTGCAGAATCAAAATCAAAAAACCATCCAAGCGCTGACCGTGTCGACGCGTCCGCGCCAGATAACACCGCGTCGGATATGTCCACCAAATCGGATTCCACGATAGGTGCACCATTGTCCGTGGCATCAACTGCTACGGGGTAAGCATCCGCAATGTTGTCGCCGTTCGTGTCGGCCATTGCGCCGATATTAATATCCCGAAAAGCGTAGAAACGATCATTTACCACAGTATCGAGCGGATTCGCCCGGTTTCCGGTGCCGATGAGTACGTAGTCATACTCACCACCCGCGGCATCCGAAAATTCGGTATCAACCACCTGCACAACCGTCGGTTTGTAGAAGAAGCGTCGCTCGCTGTCCGGCGTACCGACAGTTGAAACCTCCGCTAGCCGGCCAACCACTGCGCCGCCTTGCGGAGCGAGGGCACTACTCGGATCGATATCGATTAGATCGACACGCCAGACTTGGCCCGCGGTGTCACCGACATAAACACGATCGTCGTAACCGTCGCCGTCGGCGTCGAAAGTCGTCACGTTCGACGGTATGGCGTATTTCATGTCCGGTACTGTGATGGTTGCACCCGCATCACTACTTATCGAAAAAATTAGCGCGCCTGTGTTTGCATTCACCACATAGATAGCGTTGCCGGTATTCGGATCGCCGCCTTCCAAGCCGAAGTTTTTCGCGGTACCGCTACCATCGTCGAGATCAAGATCGGCATCGTAGCCACCGCCAAAAATCAACGCGGAGAGCGGTCCCGATGTCGTATTGATAGTGACTAGCGAAGGCTCAGACCAAGTTTGGCCGAGGCGCGAAAACCCTGTCGTGCTCGGCGAAATATGCCATAAGAATTTTGGCGTCACCGTGGCGCTAACTGAGGTCAACGTATTCGTAGGCGTAAGATCCAGCGCATACATATTGCTACCGCCGCGTCGTTGGGTGATAACTGCGCCAACGAAATCAGTCGCCGGGTCGATGGTCCCATCGAGATTGACATCGTGGACGCCAATGATTGGCGTAGAATCCAATCCATAAATATGCGCCGGTGCCGTGTCATCAAATAGCGTTTGCTGATCTGACAATACCGCGCGCGGCATAAATGCCCATTCCTCTTCCCCCGTACTGCCATTTATAAAATGCAGCGCACCGTCATTCGTGGCAACGAGCAATTTATCGATGAAGTTATCCGAGGCATCTTTACCATAAGTCACCGAGACCGGACTAGAATGCAGTACGTCGTGGAACCACCACCGCAAATCCGTCGAAGCGTTGTCGTCTTCGTCCTGGACGTCCTTACCAAGTAGCCATTCCATCCGCATTTCACAATCTGAACCGGCAGTTAACACGCTCGGATCGGGGCACACTTCATCGCGAATGGCAGATAGTTCCGCCGAATCCCAGTTCGTGCTGTCCAAGATGAAGCCGGTGCCGCCTAAAGACGTGCCCGGCGCTGCGGTCGTATCGTTGGTACTGTATTCGGTATAGATCGTGCGTTGCGCGTAATCGGTGATTTCGTCACCGGCGCCACCCTCTTTCGTGAAGCGGCCGTCGATACCTGCACTCCAAACACTTTGTGCGCCTTTGGAGAACAAGCCCACGCCATTGGGGTCGCTCGCCGGGGGCGGGGCTGTGACAACTGCTGGCGTTCCAGACTCATCGAGGACGTCACCGATGACACAATCATCAGTGCCATCGTCATCGGGATCGGGATCCGTGCATATCTTGTATTTTTTCACGTTACCGTCCCAATGTGCTTGCCTGGACGGCTCGAACAAACCGAAATATACTTCATCACGCGAGAACAAGCGGTTAAACGCGTTGGCAGCGATCGACGGCGCCACAAAAGACGTACTCTTCTCGATTATCCCGCTGGTGATTTTAGCAAACGCGGCAACTAGTTCGTCGACCGTGTTCGCGTTGAAATACTCACCACCGCCGACCGCGGATTGTGCCTTTAACACTTTAATCGGCACTGAATCGGCGACCGGCGAATCGCATACGCCCGTGGCAGCGTGGCCTGGATTGCTTGCCGCACAGCATACTTGCTGGTCGTTGCTATCGACTGAAGTCACATTACCTGTACCACACAAGTTGAATCCGATATTGTAGATATCGATTGTTTGGGTGCCGTCTAACGGCGCCGTACCGGACTGTACTACTTGTGTGCTCGCGTAATTCTGATCGTTGTTATGCAGAAATTGTGCTAGTTTAACGGTGCATTCGTCGTGTGAGGTACCGGTAAACGTCGTTCCATCGGGTAGCGTAGTATCCGACGCGCAACCCGTTAGCGAGACCAAATCACCGTCGTCATCATGTGCTTGCAACGAGTTGATCAGGTTATCTTCGTCGATGCTCTGCGATTGCGTATTCGTTAAATTGTTTGCAGTGTAATAACCACCGCCGTCAGTAAGCTGCACAAGGTAATTCGCTTGGCACTCAGCAACAATCGGGCTCTTGTATTTCGGTGTTCCCCCACTGATTACTTGTTGCAGACAATCAGGGTGGTTCAAATTGTCGTCCGCACACGATCCCGGGTAAGTTACCGTGGAACCGCCGGCTTGATACGATGCTGAATGGCTCACCCTCGAGACGGCGTACGCTGGCTCTTGGCTGCCGCGCTGACGCCCGTAACGTACGTCCTCGCCACGAAAATAGTATGCAGCCTCAAGCATCGCGCCTGCGATTGGCGTACCCCCCGCCTGGGTCAACTCTCCGACAATCTCTTTAAGCCGCCGGCGCACGGTCTTCTTCGTGTTATCCGGATCGCCCTCAAACGTGATGACGAGGCGTGGCGCAGTGGCCGGATCACCGTCATACGCATCCGCCACCCGCTTCCCAGACCCAGAAACGAATAGTGCTAACGAGTTACCCGCGGCCCAACCAGCCAGATTGACAATTTCTTGGATAATTCCCTCAAGGCCCGCCACTTCGACGACTTGGCCAACCACCGCGAATTCTGGAGCGTTCCAGGCAACCGAAGCAACAGTGCGCGGTCGACTCGTCGTGTCGGTGATATCGTTTGTCGAGGTGCTAAAAATCACAGCGTCGTCCGATAGTTGCCCATGAATAGCTAAAGACGTCGTTCCGTCGTTCGGTTCATCGGCAGTAAACACCAGTTTTGCGTCGGTAACGATTGTTCCTTGCACGACCGGGATGTCCATGAATCGGAGCCCGACAACTTGTGTGTCCGACTCTTGGACCATTTCTAGGTCACTGCTACCGGTATCGACGACACCACCGGCATGCTCTTCCGCGTCGTTACCGGGCGCCGTAATTGTCCTTACGATTGTCGAGCGCGCGCAGCCCCCGCCGGTCGGTATCGGCACGTCAGCATCGTAGGTGACCGTAAGTACTGGCGCTTTAGTACTGTCACCTTCCACGGAATAGGCGGTACGCAAGCCGGCATCGCCGCCCGTACGGTCTATCATGAACATCATCGCATTACCGCCGCACCAGCCGGAGCGATTAACGACCGCCTGAACCATGGGCGTCATATCCGGCGTGGAGTATGTTGAATCAACCGGATCCCACCCTGAAAGCGCCGGCGTTGAGGTCGCAAGCCACGGCACCGCTGAGGAATTCATCGTGCGACTGGTGAGCGGCGAGGTCGTGGTAAACGCTTCGGCGTCATCCGTATCTTGCATTCGGATCCGCAGTTCAGGGTTTGAACCGGTTTCCGAAGTGGTGTTGGTGAAATCGATACGTGCGCCGGTGATCGTCGCTCCTTGAGGAATAGCGACATTCGTAAAGCGCAAGCCCGTGCGCATCTCGGTGGATGTAGCGCTCGCGCACGTTTGATAAGTGAAGGTCAAAACAGGCGCGTCACCGTCACCATTACCAGACTCAAGCTCGCGGCTTCCGGTCGCACCCGCCGTGGGTGTTGGATCTTGGGATAGTAATAACACAATGTCATCGCCCGTCGCGCCGGACCAGGTGGGATCGTTGACTAGCTCATTAAGAATAGCCGAAATATTATTCGTCGTTAGCAGTTGACCGAGACCCGGAAATTCACCAGTCTCCCAAGCTACGATCGCGCTTGTCGGATTGAGCAGGCGCGCTTTGGGGAGGTCGGTACCGCTAAATTTGCCACGTCCGCCAGCCATGTTCTCGCCGACGATGTTGATATCGATTGGTGCGTTGTAGCTACTCGGCGTCGCATCGACCTGGAAAACAATGCGCGCGTCGATAACGGCTGCACCTGCAGGGATCGGAACGTTTTGAAAGCGCAGTCCAACGATTTGTTGGTCGCCATCTTCTCGTGGTATTTCCAGATCGGTGCTGTCGAGAACATAGGTTGAACCCGCCACGTCCGACTCGGCGTCGTCGTCTCCGTCCACAACGGAAACCGAGCCACTCTGGGTACTACAAGTGCTGCCGCTGCGCGTGCCCACATCGAGCGCAGGACGATTGAGATTAACGGTTAACGCCCCTTCTTGTTCGGCGTCGTTACTACCATTGGTCAAAGTGTTGGTCACAGCTTGGATCCCCGTGACGCCGCTCGAGGTCGTGCAATTACCCTCAATGACACAGGCAAATTCGTCGACGTTCGCCACTGGGTAGAGGATTGGCCCACCATAGTAGTGATAGCGCATGACACCGGCGTTTAGCGGTGGCAAGCTATCGAGTACCGTGGCCATTGCTTCTTTTAAAACCACGATCCGCGGACGCTCGCCAGCATCGATCACACCGTTATTGTTCTCATCAACCGGATCGCCCATCGAACCCGACGTGTCCAGGCTGAATAGGACGTTAGAGGAACCGGCGGGCGCCGCTACATTTAAGTAGATCTCTGTATCGTCAGCGTAAACGAGTGACGTATTACCAACGGCAAACGTTAGGTAAGCCGCGGTTATTAGGTGGGTTAGTTTTGCGTTTTTCATGCGATCGGTCTCCAGTGTCAAGTGGCTTATCTCTTGCCCACTTGGTAAGCGCCGGCGTGCAACGTAGTAGAAACACCGGATCCGGTGGTGCCGGTTGCGCTTAGATCAAAATTATAAAAAGCCATCGTCGTATCCCACCCCGAGCCCCGTTTCGGCACCGTCTGTTGACGAAATGCCGACGTGAATTCCAATGCCGCCGCATAAATACCCACATTCGTATCGGCGGGGCTTTGGAAGTCGTAAATATCATCGGATCGATCAAACGGTGTCCCGCTGTCGTCTATATTGTTGTTTGTATCAAATGCGCCATTGTTGGCAAACACTCTCGCGAGGCCGGTCTCGGCAGTTTGAAACGCCCGGTTTACCTCTTGCGAATTGGCCGCCATTTTTTCTTCTAAGGTGTTCGAACCCATCGAAGATATTGCGAGCAAAGTGACGATAGTAAGCAAGACCAGCGCCGTGACGAGCGCTGCGCCTTGTTGATTCAAATGAGTATTAATCGGTCGATTCATGAGTTTTTACTCTAGCTACTGCTTACGCGATTACGGATCTGGACGGTCGTGGTAAACACTCGTCTACGGCGGCGGTCATCTGTTGGATCGACACTCGTGCCGAGCAAACTGTAAGTCCTTGTGTCGACGTCGGATCCATACTCTTCAACACTGCGTAGCAGCAAGGCGATCCGTACACTCACCACGTCGTTCCAAGACGACACGGCCGCAGCGTTCACATAAGTATCTGCGACCTGATCATTTCCAACGGTGTCTTCGCCATACAGGATCTGCATATTTTCTACGCCCTCGATCATTTCCTCGGCAGCAAGATTCGTGGATTTTCGCATTAACACGCCATTACCATTCGCGTCGGTACCGACGTAATAGCGGCGTGTGACATAGTGAAAAATGCCCGCGCTTGCGTCGTAAGTTCTGCTTAGCGTTGCCGTGGCATTACCTGGCGCCGCACCGCCGGCAGCATGGACAACGGTGTCACGACAGGTATCGCTCGGCCCATCCGAAGAACAGCCGGCGGTACTCGTCGTCGCAGCCGTGGTCGCGACCATAATGTCGGCGGTGCTGCAATCGGCGATCGCGATAATATCGCCCAGAGCAATTTCGCTCCCGGCTGAGGTGAATATTTGTGACGTCCCAGCATTCATTGCCGGTTGCATCGTTTCGATCTCGGTATCGGTAAGGTATCGAAGCGTTAGTGCATCGCTACCCAACGACATCAAGCTCACTTCTTCTGTGCTGCCTGATGGTGCCCAATTCGCCCCGTCTTCCGATCCCTCTACTGGCGTAAACGCATACAGACTTGTCGCTGTGCCACCGCCGTTTACGTGATTTGTCACAGTCGAGTTATCATCGTTACAGCCGGTGTGGCCGGCCATCCGAATATCACGGATCAACATATCGATAGCGAACCGCGCGTTCTCCTGTAGTCGCCCCATCTCGTCTTGTTCGGTATAAATCCGCTTATTGCTAACAAACATCGAAATCGCGCCAGCGAGTATTATCAACCCAAGGGTCGCTGCGACCATTAGCTCGACGATAGTAAAACCTTTTTGTTGATTTAAATTCATACCGACAGATCTCATGGCTGAAACGTATATTGGATAGGGTGCGGCCTGCCGTCACGGTCGCGCCAGGTGATATCGATCGTGTATTCCCCACCCGCCGCGGCAGCAATAGCCGCCACCGTACCCGGCGGGAGTGCATCGTAGAGATTCCGTTGCAAGCAAATCAGATCATTCGTCACGTTGGCGATCGTCATTAGCAGTGCCGTACACGGCGCCGGCGCAACCGTCGGTACGGTATATGTCCCTACGTACGCGGCGGCGTTTGCGCGGTTAAGACGTATGCGATCGGCCATATCGTAGGCGATCACGCTGATTTGCGAGCGCAAATAAGCGTCGTGGCTATATTGCAATCCGCGCAACTGCATCGCGGCGACACCAAGTAAGCCCACCGCGAGCACTAACATCGCAACCAACACTTCGATCAGGGTAAAACCGTCGCACGGCTTACCTGTTGGAGCAGTGCGCGGCGTCTGGGAAGAAAAATATGCAGTCATAAAATTGCTCACGGACAGGTATAGCTTGAATTCGTCGACGGTCGTCCGGTGGCGTTCAACGATATTCGGCGGCCCGTGTAATCGGAACTCGCGCGGTTATCACATACATCGATGGTCGCCCGCGGCGTAGCGGTGCCGGTCGGACCATAAACAAATGCGGTTGAATTGTTCGTCGCGTCGTTGGGACCGGTCGTTTCGTTCATCGTCGCGGCACAGCTAAGTCGAACGCGTTTGATAATTTCGGCATCGATAATGCCGTTGCCGTTAAGATCTTCGCCGGCCTCCAGCACGCCATTGCCGTTAGGATCCTCAACTGCGCTCGAATCAGCGAAACCGTCACCATCAAGATCGCGGTAAATAATCACGCCACTGCCAAACTCATCACCCGTAAAGGGCGCCACTGAACAGTTGCCGTCGGCGGCACCGTCGTTGTCCTCATCGAGGCGACATGCCAACGCACCGACGCTGACGTCTTCTCGATACGTAATTGCAGAACTGCGCGCTAATTGCATTGCGCTAATGAACGAGTTGGTTTTAGACGTCAAACAATTGTTCAATACCATCGTTCTATAGCTCGGTACCGCGACCGCGAGCAAAATCGCACCGATGGCGATTGTCAGCATCAACTCAATGATCGTGAAACCAAAATGATTTTTTGCATTCATGGGAGCTTATTTAGCAGTGGAATCTAAGTTTGTCGCGAGTTTCCCCGCGAACGGTGCCGAACGAACGGTAAACGGCACCCGAATGGGGTTATTTGCGACTCGCGTCACACCCCGTTTAAATCCGGCACAGCATTTTTTTCGCTATCTACCTTGGAAAGGTTTCGAGCGCACCCTCGCGCGTACGGCGAGCTGCTTTTGGAAGCGATAGTCTCGCGCGGAAAATTTATATCTATTTGTTTTTAATATATATTTACTCAAATCCGGCAAGGAGTAGATCTTGATTTGAGCCTGACAGGATCGCCAGCGATCGGTTGTGATACCCGATTGGCGGATATTCGCCGTTGATCGCCGATTAATAACGCGCCGAGAGCGTCTCAGACCGAATCTGATGCGCGTACAAGTTCGCGCGGTAGGCTGAAGACAACTTGTTCGGTAATGCCCGGCACTTCGTTTACCGTTTCTCCGCCCGATTCTTTGAGCTTTTCTACGACTTGCTCAACCAACACCTCAGGCGCAGAGGCGCCAGCGGCGACGCCAACACTCAATTTGCCGGTCAGCCAGGCCGCTTGGATCTCATCGGCGTTATCGATCAAATAAGCCGCGATACCTTGTTTCTCGGCGATTTCTTTTAAACGGGTCGAGTTCGAACTCGTTTGCGAGCCAACCACTAAAATTAAATCGCAGTTCTCTAACAAACGCTTGACGGCGTCTTGGCGATTTTGCGTGGCATAGCAAATATCTTCTTTCTTCGGACCGGCGATTTTAGGAAAGCGCGAACGGAGCGCATCGATAATTTCCGCCGTATCGTCCATCGATAAGGTCGTTTGGGTGACAAACGCGAGGAACTCCGGATGTTTAACTTCTAACGCCTGAACATCTTGCACGGACTCGACCAAGTACATACCGCCGCGCCCATCTTTGGCTGTGTACTGCCCCAGCGTCCCCTCAACCTCTGGATGACCCGCATGACCAATCAAAATGCTCTCGCGTCCATCTTGTTGGTACTTACCGACTTCCATGTGAACTTTTGTGACCAGCGGGCAGATCGCGTCGAACACGCGTAGTTGGCGTCTTGCCGCCTCTTCGCGTACGGCTTTCGCCACGCCGTGCGCGCTAAATATCACGGTCGCATCGTCTGGCACTTCGTCGAGTTCATCAACGAAAATGGCACCTTTCTCGCGTAAGCCGTCGACGACGTATTTATTGTGCACCACCTCGTGGCGGACATAGACTGGCGCGCCAAAAATATCGAGCGCGTTTTCGACAATCCCAATTGCGCGATCAACCCCGGCGCAAAAGCCGCGCGGGTTAGCGAGATGAATTTCCATAAAACGTCCTAGGTAAGGCAGTTGATATCGACCCGCGTATTATCGTTGAAAAGCGCGCCGCAGGGAAATAAACCGCGCGTTTCGGGCACCGAGTCGTCCTATTCGGTGCAAGCTAGGTTTCGGCAGATTTTTCCGGCCGAGTGATCCAGCCGCTGAGCAACAACATGACCGCGCCGATGCTAATTGCTGAATCGGCCACATTGAACGCTGGAAAAAAACTACTCTTGTAATACACCTCGACGAAATCGACGACGTAGCCCAAGGCGATCCGGTCCCAGAAATTACCAATCGCGCCGCCCAAAATGAGGCTTAAGGCGATCGGCAACCACACTTCACGCTCGTCGACTTGGCGCAACCATACGGTAATTACGGCGCTCACAACCAGCGCGACACCTGCGAATAACCACCGCTGCCAACCTGAGGCGTCGCTCAACAG
>JAVJHY011555223.1:0-10623 GCA_035593235.1 Phascolosoma agassizii | reverse complement strand
AAACCGCTTTCCGATTGCGAAGGACTGAATGCCGTAAGGAAATATTTGTAAGCGCCAACGTAAACCGGAGAGGGCAGAACAATCGAACTAGCAGACGCGCTGGCCGGAAGCTGTGCTATCAAAATGCCTTCGGTAGGATCGACGTTGCCGTCGTTATTTCGATCGGTTAGTGCGCCGGTTCCGCCAAAGTTTCTCACTTGGACCGTCGTCGTACCAAAGGCGTTTCCCTGGACAATCAACTGGTCGGTAATCGAAGCATCGGTGCTATTATTTGGGCCGCCATCGTTGAGTATTACGTCGATCAGCAAGCGCGATGTTGAGACATAGTTGTTGCGGACGGTAAGGACGGTTCCGGGGGTGTTGTCGCGTGTGAGGTCAATCAGACCAAAATTGTTCAGGTTTCCATCGACTGTGAAGTTATTGGCAAACCGCGCGGTGGATCCGCTGCCAACAACCAACCCGTAGCGTAATCCGGTTATCGGGTTTATTCCGCCGGCACTTCCTGTCTGAAGTTGGGATCCTTTGAATGTTACGTCAGCGCCGTTTGTTAATGCGACCGTTTCCCAATTTATAATTTTTGCGGCATTTGCCGTGACCGTCAGTCCGGACAACGAAAGCGTATCGATCCATCCATCGGCTATGCCGAAGTCATCGCCCCCGTCGAGAAGTTGTTTGCCATTGAATTCTTGTGCGGTGATGGTGGCACGATCAGAGCCTGCGCCGCCGTGGAAACCTGCCGTGTTTCCTGCTGTCCAAAAGAATTGGTCATCGCCATCGGTACCTTGGTCGCCGCCGATGTCATCTGCGTAAATAAATCCCGAAATAATGGTTCCTGAGAGCCTAATGATATCGGTGTCGGGGCCCGTGCCGGCACTCACATCACCCGTTAGCGTGCCGCCGCGAAAGTTCAATCTGTCGGAGCCGCCTTGGCTCAAAACGTTGCCTTTGATGGTGCCATAAGTATTGAGGGTGAGGGGGCCAGACTCATCCAGCACACCAATTCCGGTGGTTGAACCATCTATGATTGCGGGGGCTGCGATATTGATGACGCCGCCTGAGACGCCGAGCGTATGAATTCCAGCGGCAGCACCTGATCCGCTAATGACCGTGCCAGCTAACGCATTGACTTCGTAGGTGCCAGTTGTGTTTGCCGTGGCGCGAATGCCGTCAGCGTTTACTCCTGTTGCGGTGAGATTGCCCGTGTTCGTTATGACGATTGGGCCTGGCCCGCCGTGCCAAGCCCATATGGCATGGGAGCCAACGCCCGTCGTTCTGGCCGTGCCCGCGTTGTTGATGACGAGAGATTGTGTGTTGGTCGCTGGTATGATTGCGCCAACGATACCGTTCGCATAGTCGCCAATGGTTCTGATATCCGAGTTCTGTCCAACATCGACTAATACTCCACCGGTTCCACTAACATATGCATAGACACCAAGGGCTTGAAAGCCCGATGTGTTCACAGTGCCACTTTGGAAGAACACCTTGGCGTCGCCAGCGCCCTTTGCAACGGAATAGGCACCGTATCCGTTATTTCCTGAAGTCGAGATTACGCCGCTGCGGACAAGAATGATTGCATCGCCGGCAAGATCGGCGACAGCAAAAGGGCCTTTGGCCAAGAAACCTGAAGCTGTAATGGAGCCGCTATCATATCTGACAATTGCGTCTCCGTTACCCAGTGCACGGACCAAAGGACCTCCGGCAAAATCGCCCGTGGTTGTAATCTGACCTGAATGATAATTAATGACTGCATCACCCGACCCGAAAGTAAATGTGCTGATCGGGTAAGAACTGTTGCCCGCCGTTGATATCGTTCCGGCGTTGTAGTTTATCGTTGCGTCCTCAGGGCCTTGCGTTCGCGCTGATATGCCGACGTTCCACCAGCCCGGCCCCATGATTATTGTGCCATCATTATAATTGATCGTCGCCGCACCCACTGGGTTGCCGATGCCAATGCCATAGGTTGAGCCACTCCAAGCAAAACCGGGGCGCCCAGCTGTCACGTTAACAACGCCGAGCGCATTCAATACGAGGGGACCGGCCCCGCCAAAATCGATAATTATTATGCCATTGCCAACCGGGCGCACGACCGAGATGGGAATTGTCGTGCCATCGATGTTGAGTGTGATGCCGTCGACTACGTATCTGATTCCGCCGGCGTAAGGATTTGCGTCGCTAGCGGGCACGCCGTCGTTGTTGCAGGTAACTGTGCCGCCAACCGCAACGGGTCCGCATTCGTTTGCAGCACGCGCCGGGCTGGCCGTCCAGCAAAGCAAACAAGAAACGACGAACACTGCGGTCAAGACTTGACCGTGACGACCCCAAACAAACACTGAACATTATCCCCAACGCAACTTATCAGACGCCTGATGATTAGTGCTCCCTCATCTAGCATGTCTACTGTAGTCCAAAGGTTTCTGTGCATTAACACTTCTGTTTCACAACACAGTTTTATCCACAGGCCAGTGTGGCATGGAGAACCGCTTTGAGTTTGTCTGAGAGACGCGATGCGACCGGTGGCACTCGAACATGACTTACTTTGAATAGTTAGTGATTCGCTGGTGATAACGCGATTAGTTGATACCCGGTAGTAAGCTGTCGGGACATTTGAACAGTGCTTATCTGGAAAGCGGGACCGCTGCGTTTTCCACAGGCTCCATCGACGTTCAAAGAGACCAAGACATACGTGCCGCCTCTTAATAACTTCCGAGTTTGGTTCGGGTGTGTGGCCGAACGACACTTGCGTTGTCATCGCGCTGTTCGGCCCGTTCAGGTTGAGGCCTGTTAGATATTCGTTCGGGCTGGTCGAAGCCTGCGGAAAAACATGAGCCAAGGTTATAAGGCGGCCAGAAAAATCCATTGGGCATATTGAAAAACTTGTTTTGAGTTAAACTAAATTGCTGCGGTCAGTGCCCTGAGATCATTGATAAAGATCAAGGACATGGCGGCGCTGCACGCATGAAGATGGCCCATGTCGACGGCAATGCCAAACGAAGATGACGACTTGGATGCGGATGCCCCTAGCCAGGACGCTGCGATCGCTTTTTTGAGTGATCCAAAGTCTTATGATCCGCCCGTTGAACGTGTTACGCGCGTTGATACACATGGAGCGATTGTTTTTCTTGCCGGTGAACGCGCTTACAAAATCAAGCGCGCCGTACGTTACCCCTATCTTGATTTTTCGACATTGGACAAACGGCGCCTGTTCTGCAAATGCGAGATCATGCGGAATGCGGCTGCTGCGCCTGAGATATACATTGCCGCCGTACCGATTGTGCGAAACTTGCATGGTCGGCTGGCGCTCAACGAAAAAGGAGAGCCGATTGAATGGGTCGTTGTGATGAACCGATTCGATCAGGCAGACTTATTCGACAGTTTGGCACAATCTGGCAAACTCAGTATTGCGCACGTGAGTGCGCTGGCTGACACAATTGCAGAACAGCATACTTCGGCGTTGCCATGTGACGACTTCGACAGTGATCGGTGGTTTGAGGAGACTGTATCTCCTGTAGTCGCCAAGCTGTCGGGCGCCATGGGACTTATAAATCTCGATGATGTGAAATATTTTTCGCGACTACTGCTGGCGCACCAAAACGCAAATCGATCGTTGTTGAGAGAGCGAGCACAGAACGGATGCGTGCGGTTATGCCATGGCGATCTACACCTAAAAAACGTCGTGTTGTGGCGCGGTCAGCCAACGTTGTTTGATGCCATCGAGTTTGATGACGACATTGCGACACAAGATGTTTTGTATGATCTTTCGTTTGTGTTGATGGATTTGCTATCGCGCGACCTGAAACAACAAGCCTGCGTCCTCTTTAATCGGTATCTCTGGCGTGCCGATACCGCAGGTGATTTATCTTGTCTGGCCGCTTTGCCTCTATTCATGTCAATTCGCGCGGCAATTCGTGCAATGATTTGCTTGGATCGTTTGCCCTTTGTGCACGATGAACGCACTGAAACCCAGCGCGAACTTAGGAACTATTTTGATCTTGCTTGCGCTCTGCTTAAGGACTCTACACCTTGTTTGATTGCCATTGGCGGTCGCTCGGGTAGCGGGAAATCGACTTTATCTCAGGCAATAGCCCCGAGTATTGGGCGGGCACCTGGCGGCGTCCATTTGCGTTCTGATGTTGAGCGGAAAAAAATGTTTGGGGCTTCGTTGGAGGATCGTTTGGGCGAGGAAGCCTATGATGAGTCTGTTTCGGACGTGGTTTACGATCGGCTCATCGACACTGCGGGAAGCGCCCTCAAAGCTGGGCAATCTGTAATTGTTGATGCGATGTTTTTGTCGCCCGTGCATCGCGACATGATCGAGAAGTTGGGCGAAGAGTGCAAGGTCGCGTTTGTTGGAGTTTGGCTTGACGCGAAGGAGGATCTGCTTTTGTCGCGCGTAAACAAGCGGGTGAACGACGCTTCGGATGCGGACGCGGCGGTCGTGCGGGGCCAGTTCACGACTGATCCTGGCTCAATCAATTGGCGCGTGATCAGTTCTGATGCTGAACTGAATCAGATATCTCGCGATGTTTTGGCGATTATCAAGGGCGCAATGCGTGGTGTTATATATAGTCCTTTAACATAACGCCTAGCCAATAAGCAGCACCTGCGGCGGCGGCGCCAACTAGGAACGTTTCGAGGCCTGATCGCCACCAGGGTCTCACAGACCAAATGCTTTTTGCCGAACCGATGGCGAAAAATACGATGCCTGTCAGGGCTGCGGAAACAAAAAATGGATTTGCCAGACCGAACAGGTAGGGAACAAGGGGAACAAGGCCGCAGACCACGAAGGCTGCAAATGTGCTTGTGGCCGCACGTGCGGGCGAAGGTAGGCTGTGCCTCACGCCATATTCTTCGGTGAGCATGAATTTAATCCAGCGAACGGAATCGCTTGTAATCGCAGTCACTGCTTGCGTGAGCGGTTTTCCCTTAAGGCCGATGCGCTCCAAAATCTGGCGCACTTCTTCGCGTTCGCCATCTGGAGCTGCCGCGATGTGCTTGCGTTCGATGGCCTTTAGGCGTTCGTATTCTTCGATTTCGGTCTGGGTGCCCGTGTAGTTGCTCGCCGCCATGGAAAGGCCGTCGGCAACAAGGTTCGCGATTCCCAGTATAATGATCGCTCGTTGGGTCAGTTCTGCGCCTTCGACGCCGGAGACGATCGCAAATGTTGTTATGGCACCGTCGATACCACCGAAAACAAAATCTCGTATGTAGGTTGGAGCGGGCTCCTTGGACAGGCGTTCGCGAATGGCTTCTGGTGTGTGTTCATGTTCTAGGTTGGCCCTGTCCATGGGTCCTGCTCCAGACTAAAATTGGTTTCCATGAGTGTTTAAGAGAATTGATACTGTGACGCTGTCGTGCTTTGACATGTATGTTGCTATTAATCAAAACCAACAAAGGCTTAGAGTTCGTGGACCCTAAAACATCGCAAGAAATCGGCACGACGCTGGCCGCGATTTTGAATGCTGCTGTCTTTGCAATCATAAACATTGATAGTGAAGGCACAATTGCAGACTTTAACCCGGCTGCAGAAAAAATGTTTGGCTATCGGAGCCCCGAAGTTGTTGGACGGAACATCAGTATTCTTATGCCTGAACCATTTCGAAGCGCACACGATTCTTATATCGAGCGCTACCTTGAGACGGGCGAAAAAAGGATTATTGGTATTGGGCGAGAGGCAAAGGCTTGCCGAAAGGATGGGACCGCGTTCCCTGTGCATTTGACCGTTAGCGAAGTGCAGTTGCCCGGCCGGCGGCTGTTTACTGGGATGATTGAAGATATTTCGAGTCGTGTTGAGGCCGAACATAGGGTGCGCGAATTGCAGGATGAGCTGGTTCATGTTGCACGGGTCAGCGCGATGGGAGAAATGGCATCAGCGCTTGCGCATGAACTCAATCAACCACTTACTGCGATTACTAATTACGCCAGCGCAGCACGACGGGTTCTTACAACAGGCGGCGATTCTGCGCATGAAGCGGCGACAGAACTTATTTTGAAGGCTGGGAAACAATCACAGCGCGCGGGCGAGATTATCCGAAGATTGCGCGAATTCATTGAGCGCGGGGAAACTGAGCGAAGCTTGCACGATCTGCGTTCAACAATTGAAGAGGCGGCGCAATTGGGGCTCGTCGGATCACGGGCCAAGAATATTGAATTCTTATTTGAAGCTGAGGATGATCTTCCGCATGTTATGATCGATCGGATTCAGATACAGCAGGTTTTTCAAAATTTGGTCCGAAATGCAGTCGACGCACTTGATGATTGGGGCGGCGAAAAGAAAATTCTGGTGCGCATACAAAGGGCCGGAGATGAGCAGGTTGAAGTCGTTGTTGAAGATACTGGTTCTGGTATTTCGCAAAATATTAAACATCGATTGTTTGAACCGTTTATAACCACGAAGGCAACCGGTATGGGTATTGGATTGTCCGTCAGCAAGAACATCGTTGAAGCTCATGGCGGCCGGATTAGTGTTGATACCGGACAGTTGGGTGGCGCAAAGTTTCGCGTTATTCTGCCATTGAAACACAAGAAGTGAGTGGGCTATGGCCGAAACCGAAACAATCTGCGTTGTTGATGATGACGAGGCCGTGCGTGACTCGCTGGACGCCTTGCTCCGGGCTGCAGGTCACACGACGCGGCTATTTTCGTGCGCAAAAGATTTTTTGGACGTTGGCAGAATGCAGCGTGCTGGATGCCTTTTGTTGGATGTGCGTTTGCCTGACGGTGACGGCATAGATGTGCTGGGTCAGCTGCAGAGTTCAGGATATACGCCTCCCGTCATTATCATTACTGGACATGGCGATGTTCCGATGGCGGTTCGGGCGATGCGGATGGGGGCGCTCGATTTTGTCGAAAAGCCGCTCGATCCGGACGCGCTCCTCGAGTCCGTAGATCATGCCATCGCCAACTATCAACAAAAGCGGGAATGTGAGGAACGGGTCCGGGAGGCGCGGGCACAAATCGCCAGGCTAACGCCGCGGGAAACCGACATCATGCGGAAGCTCGTCATCGGGCAGCCAAACAAGGTCATTGCTTCGGAATTGGGATTAAGTCCGCGTACTGTCGAGATTCATCGTGCACGGGTGATGGAAAAGACGGGCGCTAAGAGCTTGTCGCATTTGGTTCGGCTCGCCATTTCCGCAGGTGTTGAGGCGGACTAAGTCTCGCCTCCCTTCATTGGGTTCTGGTTTGCGGCCTTTGACTTGCTCGTTCGTCGCTCCGCCACTGGCCATTGCGGGTTGGATGGCAAACTTTATACGTAATTTTCCTTAGTTGTCAGACTGCCGATCTGGCTCGATAAATCGGTACGCGCGCCTGTTGTTGCGAGTTGATGATCACTGAGGCGATGACCAATATGCAGTTATCGGAACCAGTGGGTAAGATGACGGTGGTCGTTGTCGACGATGACAGCGCCACGCGCGACTCTTTCAAGGCACTCCTTGGAAGTGCAGGTTTTCATGTTGAGACGTATGAAACGGGGTCGCGCTTTCTGCAATCGATCATAGATGTTCAAGCACATTGTGCTTTGCTGGATGTGCAAATGCCGCAGCCCGACGGCCTGTCGGTTTTGGAACAAATTGTCGCAATCGGCGCAAAGTTTCCTATCATTCTTATGACGTCGCAACCCAAATCTTTATCGCATGAGGAAGCCCGCGCGCGTGGAGCACTTATGGTGCTCGAAAAGCCCATCGATGAAGAGCGCTTGCTATCGGCGATCGGAGATGCGATCGGCCACGATGTTTGACACTCGTGATATTTAGCATGCGACAATCCGCCTAAGTAGATTACCGAACTACAAATGTATGGCGCATACGATTAGCTGAATGGAGGTACAAGAACACGATTTTGCGTCAAGCATTTGGATCATGTTATGACATTGATGGCACCTCCGCCTACATATGCCTGCCCTGAAGCAGCGGTTGTTGATGGCGATTGCGCGCATGCGCGTTGTCAACATACCTGCTGGCTTCCTTATGCGTGTCCCGTCGTTGAAAAAATCGGAACTTTGAGATCGTTTCGTCCTGGGGATCCAATTTTTTGGGAAGGTGATCGTTCTGGGTCTTATTTTTTGATTGAATCGGGTGTTGGACGTGGCTGCCGCATATTATCCGATGGGCGTCGGCAGATTTGTCGGTTTGTTTTCCCTGGAGACTTGATAGCGCATTCGCGCAACGACACTTACCCCTACACCGCTGAGGCTATAACACCGATTTCGGCCTACGTGATCCCGCGCGGTATGTTGCAAAAGAAAACTGAATCTCTGACCTGCATGCGGAAGCTTTTGATGGACAGCTTGTTGGCGGAGCTGCGCGAATCACAAGATCAGATCCTGGTGCTTGGACGAATGACGGCCGTAGAGCGTGTTTCACATTTTTTCTATTTGTTGGCGGAGCGCTCCGGCACTGATCCGTCGCAGCCGATCATCATACCGATGAACCGCACCGATATTACGGACTATCTGGGGCTCACGCTTGAAACAGTCAGCCGTGTCATAGGTCGGCTCAAGCGCGAAGGAACGATCCGGCTTATTAGTGCAAATCGCATTGCGGTGCACGCGCCAGATTTATTGAACCGTGACGTTGGACCTGCTGCTGCATAGGACCCTTGCAACATAGGACCATTGCTATCTCAAAATTAATTGCCTGCAATCTGCGGGCCTTCGCCGCCAAAGCGCGTTGCGAAATACCCTATTATCAACCCGATGATGGCGCCTTCCGCAACGAACCAAAATGGCTCGCTCAGAATGCTTCCTGCACCAAACATTTCATTCAGTAGCACTTTGAATTCATCATAAGCAAAAAAGGTCAGCACAAAGTTGAGCCACGCGCCCAGCGCCGCTGAGCGAAACCACCATGGCATGGGGAGCTTTAAGACGGGATGCTCGGAGTAGATGCCGAAGACCCCAATGATTGCACCGAATGTCACGTACCAAAATAAGATTCCCCACCTTAGGAACAAGCTTGGATTGGTCATCATATAGGGCAGAAGCACAAAGCCGAGCAGGCCTACTATTAGCCCGATGATCTTTCCGACTGTAATGCGTGTGGTGAGTGATGAACTGTGGAACATGATGACCTCCTGAATTTGTCTGTTGTGGTCTTCTGTCTTAAATGCGAAGCACGGCCGCTCCTGTCAGATCACCTGAGCGCAGTTTCGAAAGGGCCTCATTGGCTTCATGCAAGGGAAACGTTTCAATTGTTGTTTGGATTGGGATTTTGGGCGCCGATTCTAGAAAATCGATAGCATCTTGTCGGGTGAGGTTCGCGACGGATCGCAGAATGCGCTCGCCCCACAACGTCTCATAGGGAAATGACGGAATTGGCGACATGTGAATGCCGCCGCAGACGACAACGCAACCCTTGCGGACGGATTTGAGTGCCAATGGGACAAGTTTGCCGACGGGAGCAAAAATAATGGCAGCGTCTAGCTCTTTGGGAGGCAGTTTTTCGGAGCTGCCGGCCCAAGCAGCGCCCAAGTTATACGCAAAGTTTTGTGCGATTTTGTCATTCGCTCTGGTAAATGCATGAAATTCGCGACCTTCGTAGCGGGAGATTTGCGCAACGATATGTGCGGCGGCACCGAACCCGTAAATCCCAATCGATTTCGCATCAGGTCCTGCCATCCGTAGTGAGCGAAACCCAATCAAACCGGCACACAATAGGGGCGCTGTTTCCGCGTCGGCCATATCGCCGGTCAATTTAAAGCAATAACGCCAATCCGCCCGCGCCAGTTCTGCGTAACCGCCATCGACTTGGTGGCCAGTGAACACAGGCTCATCGCACAGGTTTTCCTGATCGTGGCGGCAATAATGGCAGCAGCCGCATGTCTTTCCAAGCCAGGGAATTCCCACACGATCGCCCGGCGTGAATCCGGTCGCATTTTCACCAACACGAACAACATGACCGACAATTTCGTGTCCAGGAACAAGGGGAAGTTTTTCTGATGGAAGATCACCATCGACAATATGGAGATCGGTTCGGCATACCCCGCAGGCGGACACACGCACCAAAACATCATCGGGTCCTGGTACTGGTTCGGGAAGATCCTGGGGCACTAACGGCTGTCCAGGTTTTGTCAGAACCATCGCCTTCAATTTTTTCACACTCCTGACGCCTGCGGTAAGTTCAGACAGTCTACTCTTCTAATGATCGTGGCCGGTCAAACGTTGAACTCGCCGCCTCAACGCACGACTTTTTTTGGTTATTGCGCTGCTAACCGTTGGTTTTTGTCAGCGTGGCAGGCGAAAACAGTACGCCAAACTGCTCGCACCAGATCACGACGGACCGATACTCATCGACGTTTGCGTCTTTGGGAATCGTGTAATTTTGGTCGCCCTTGTTTCCTTTTAGGTGCCCCAAAGAGAGCCACTCGCTTGCCGTTACCGCATCTGATGATTTTGGATCTTCGGCTTTGATCAACCAAACTTTCAGATCCGGACCGTTTGTGACCTCAAATTTCGTAAAGCGGAGCAGGTGCGATCCGGCAGGCGTTTGAAGCCGAAGGAAATCAGGACACAGTCAAACCGAGAACAGGCGGAAAGCACACGGCCACGATCCCAATCGGCGTGACGGGCTGTCCTCACATCAAGTCGTCGTACGTGACCACGTTCGTGGACGCGCACAACTACTT
>JAVJHY011555007.1:0-11410 GCA_035593235.1 Phascolosoma agassizii | reverse complement strand
GCCTCGAGGCGGCCCGCCGGATCTTCGTTCCCTTGGCGCGGGCTTTGGGTGCGATGCATGCGGCTGGCGTGCGCCATCAGGACGTCAAGCCCGACAACATCTTTCTTGCCGATCTCAAGGGATTCGGAGACGACAAGGTCCTTCCGGTTCTTCTGGATCTCGGCGTCGCCGCGAAGGACGCCGAGTTGGTCATTGCGGGGACACCCACGTACTTCGCTCCCGAAGTTGCCGCGCAGTTTTCCTATCAGGAGGGCGATCCCTTTCCGGTGCATCCAATCGGTCCCGCGTCGGATGTGTTCGCGCTGGCGCTGAGTCTTCGCAACGCGCTCGAGCCGCATACCCAGCCGGAGGTCGCCGCCGGAGCCGTGGATTCGTTCATCCGATCACGGGCACGCCACATGCCCGATCTCCCGCTTTCGAATGACCTCCGCTATCTCACACCCAGGTTCAAGAAGTGGTTGGCGCTCGACCCGGCGAAGCGGCCCAGCGCGGATGAGTTGGCCGAGCAGCTCGACACTGCGCTGGTGGAGCCGGAGGTGCGCCGCGAGCGTCGCATGCGTTTGCTTCGTGTGGTCATACCGATCGCAACGATGCTTCTGCTCATCTTCGGATTTCTCGCGTACAAGCTCGATCAGAACCGGCGACTTCACAGCGACAAGGCGCAGGCCGCCGAAGAACAAGCGTTGGCGGCTCGCAGTGAGGCCGACGAAGCGTCGGAGGCTCGTGACCAGCTCGCGGAGCAGGTCCAAGCCGCCGAGCAACGGATCCAAACCAGTCAGCTCTCGCGGCAGCAACTCGAAGCGGAGTTCGCCCAAACCGAGGGCCGGCTTGCCGTTAGTCGGAACCAACTCACCCGCTCGCGGAGGCGCGAACGCGAACTCGGCAAGGAGGTGCAGTCGATCACCGCGGAGCGGGACGAAGTTCGTACGCAGCGCGACCAGGCGACTGCTCGTGTGGCTTCACTCGAACGCCAACTGGCAACGCGCGGGCAGGAGCTCGACACGGCGAGACGCGAGCAGAGTGAGTTGAGCGCGCGGCTACAGGCCAAAGACGTCGAACTTCGCGCACGTCAGACGGCTCTAGAGGCAGCCCGGCGCCAGGCGCAAACCGCGTCGGCACGAGTTGCCGCAGTCGAACGCGAACGCGACGCTGCGTTGGCGGCACAGCAACGCGCGGAGCGTGCACTGCAAGGTGCACAGTCGCAGTTGCAGCGCTCACAAGCCCAGCTGGAGAGAGCAGAGACGCGACTTCAACAAGCGCAAGCCGAAATTCGCGACCTGCGGCAGCAGCTTCGCGCGTCGATGACGGCGACACCCACACCGATGACGGTGACGCCCACGCCGATGGTCACAACACCGACGCCGACGTTGCCCGATCCAGACCCGCGCCCAAGCGCGATGGTCACGCGTCGTCGATGAAGCCCTACCTCGTTTGTGTGGTCGCGTCGCTCGCCGCGTGCGGAGCCGAGTCGCAGACGGAGGCGACACAAGCGCCACCGACGCCACCGACACAAGCGCGACCGACACAGGCTCGACAAGCGCCGCCGACAAGAGCGCAAGAGGAACTCGATCTCCCGACGCCGGAGAGTTTTGCCGTGGAGTTCAGCGACTTCGATCGCTATTGGTATCGAGGAAAAGCCGAGCTCACGCGCTTCCGTCTGGAGCAACGCCGGTATGGTGAAACGCACGATGGCGAGGCCGTGCTCATCTTCGTCACCGAGCCGTTCCTGCCCGACCGCCAAGTCAAACACGAACACGGTGACGAGCCCGATCTCTCGGTTCTCAAGCTGAACGCGTATCGGCGTTTCTACACGGGCATTTATCCTTACACAGTCATGACGTCCGCGTTCACTCCCGCAAATGGTGAGCCGACCCTGAAGGTGTCGAGCAGTGTGCAGGAATGGTGGAAGCGCGTACGCGCAGTTGAATCGACGCGACGACGGGATTCACGCGACGCTGCATTCATATTTTCAGGACGAGGGCGATCGTGCCGAAGTGTTGCCGGATGCGGTCATGGAGGACGGACTTTGGGCCCAGGCGCGCCGTGGTCCCGAAACGATTGTGTCCGGATCTCAGCCCGTGATCCCCGCGTTGCATTGGCTGCGTTTTCATCATCTCCCGATGCGTGCGTACGACGCGAGAGTGACGGTTCGGCGCGAATCAGACGCGCACATCTTGGACGTCGAGTATCCAGCGCTGGATCGAACTCTCCGGGTTCGCTTCGCTTCGCAGTTCCCGCATGCCGTGCAGTCGTGGGAAGAGCTGGATGCCGCCGGACGCACGTTTGCCGAACGAACCCACGCCGTCGTGGACGACTACTGGGCGCATCATGGTGTGGCGGATGCACGCTACCGGGATGCTTTGGGTCTCGCGTTCTGAGCTTGGTGGCTTCAGAACATTGAGCTGAGCATCTCGGCCAGCTCTGCGGGCGTCGTGTCTGGAGGGATGTGCACCCACCCGCGTGTACCCGGTTCGTTGGCGAGCGTTTCGCGTAGAGTCTGATTCGCGCCCCAGACCACGATCGTCGCCGCGCTACCGACCAACACGGCGGCCGCCTCCACCAAGTCCACTTCCGGTGCGCACGCGTCGAGCAACACGATCGTCGACGAACCCGCGCCCCCGAGTGCGCGCAGCTCATGAACCGGGATGACGCGAGCACGTCCGTGCAGCCGCAAGCTGAGGCGCTTGAGTCCGCCTACATCCCACGTCGCGGCCCAAACCTCTGTGGCGTTGTCCTCTACGGGAGGAGGCGCTGTCGGGCGCTCACTCGGCGTCAAAGAGGCGGTCACGTGATCAGGATAGCCGACAACCGCCCTTCAGCGCGACGGGTAGTTGGCGGAAGGCGTTTCGGCTGCGTCGAGTTCCGCCAGCATCTCGTCGCCACTGAGCTGGTCGGCGGCCTTCTCATGAAAGTACTTCATCAGCCCGACTCGCTCGTAGTGCGGGATGATGCGCTTGCTCATGAGACCGATCTCTCGAAGGTTCGGGACGAGCCGACGAAACATCACGTGGCGAAACTCTTCGAGTCCCAACGAAGTGTTCATGACCTCGCGCCACTGCGCACGCGTGAGCTGGGTTTGTGCGAACCACTCGTCGTACACCTCATAGGCGAGGAAACGGTTGCGCATCAGGAGTGCGACCTCGAACGCCCAATCTTCGCGCTCTCGGCGCTCGCGCTCGCTGAGGTGATTGTTGAAGTGCTCACGAAGCGCCAGAACGCCATAGTGCACGTGCCGCGCTTCGTCGCGGATCACGTTCCGCAGCAGCTCCTTCAACAATGGCTCCTTCGTCATCCCGTAGAGCGTTCCGAACGCACCGAGCGCGAGGCCCTCGACCATGATCTGCATGCCGAGGAACTTCATGTCCCAACGCGAGTCGCTCATCAGCGCATCGATGATCACGAAGAGGTTGTCTTTGATTTGGTAGAGCTTGTTCAGCGTCTGGTCCAAGTACTGATGAAAGACTTCCACGTGCCTGGCTTCGTCCATGACTTGCGTTGCGCCATAGAGCTTGCCGTCGAAGAACTCCACCGCTTCGGTGACCTGTGCCGCGGCGAAGAGGGCTCCTTGTTCTCCGTGCAAAAACTGGCTGAGTTGCCAGGAGAGAATCGATGCGCGGAGTTTGTCGCGCTCGCGGGCGTCCAGCTTGCAGCCGAACTCTTCTAGTTTGTCGAAGTTGAGGAAATGATCCGGAATCACGGGGACCTCAGGGTTGTACGGGTCGACATCGATGGACCAGTCGAGATCGGTCTCGCCGTCCCACTGCTGCGACTTGGCGCGCCGGTAGAGTTCCAGCATCTCGGGCTGGTCGCTCGGGTAGGTCCAGTCGAAGTACGCGGTGTGGCTCGCCGGGATGCGTGTGGGCACACCTTGTTTGCCCCGTTGAAGCACGAGCCCTCGGACACTCGAGGGTCCAAGTGACGCAGCAACGCGCGGGTCGCGTATCTCGCCCATGAGCTCAAGGGCCTCGAGATAGGGCTCGACGCGAGCGCGGTACTTCAGGGGAAAGAACTTGATCAGTTTGGCACTGTCCACGGTCGACCTCTCAAAATGAACCGAAAAACGCACGCACGCGGCTGGCGTGGTAGCGGGTGAGAAACGCATGTATGACTGGCAAGGCACGCTCGATCATGGCCGCCGCCTGTTCCGGCGGTAGCGTCGAGAGACGCCGCGAAATCAGCCGCATCTCCTCTCGGAACATGCGGTCCATCGACTCTTCGTAGAAGCGCATGTCCTTCACGGTGAACCCGAGCTCACGCGTGAAGCCGAGTCGTCGCATTTGTCCGAAGAGCTCGACCATCCATGCATCGGCTTCGGCGATCACAAACTCGCCATCTTCACTACGACGCGCACCGATGACGCCGATCTCCATGGCTTCTTGGAGATCCTCGAGTTCGACGTCGAACCGTTCCATCAACGTCTTGCCCGAGATCATCTTCGAGCGATCCTCCGTCTGGAGTTCCCCTCCGAGCCTGCGTTTCACTTCAGCGAGGAACGACTGCTGCTCCGGAGTGAAGCCTTCGTCGCGGCCATCGAGCAGCGCCTTGATCGCTTTGAGCGGAAGGAACTGTTCGCTTTGAAGCTTCCGAATGAGAAGGAGCCGGTCGACGTGCGCTTGCGTGTACCAAGCCATGTTCCGACCGGTCTTGCGACCCGCCGGAAGCAGACCCTGCTGGATGTAGAAATGGATCGCCTGGCGTTCGAGGCCCGTAGCTTCGACCAGATCCTTCATGCGCAGACGACGTGCTGGGGCCTCGTGGCCCTCGACCCTCATGGCACCTCGAAGCGGCAGGGGGTCAACGGACGCGAGCAGCAGGCGAGCACCCAACCGTCGGCTCGTTCTTGATCGGTGAGGCAGTTGGGCTCGTCGGTGGCCACGTTTCCCTCGACGAGCCGAACCTTGCAGGCCGCGCACCCGCCCATCGCGCAGCTGAAGGGCAGGGGCACGCCCGCGCCGAGGCCCGCATCGAGCAGGGTTTCGTTGGCCGCAGCGCGAATGGCGTGGCCACGCCCATCGACGGTGATGTGAAGCGGCTGCGGTTCGCTCGACTCCACGTCCCGTCGTTGCTCTGGGCTGGCGAACCTCTCTTCGTGAACTCTCGTCAGCGACACGTTCCGTTCACGGAGCACGTCGCGCACGGAGTCCATCATCCCCGCGGGGCCACAGACGAAGAACTCGGCGTTTGGCGGGGGCGCGATGGCGTCCAGAAGTTCCATCGTGATCTCGCGGTCGAGGCGGCGTCCTTCGGACTCCAACACGTGATGCAGAGTCAGTCGATCGGGATGTGCGCGTGTGAGCCCCTCGAGGCGATCGGCGAAGATGATCTCCGCCTCGCTGCGGTTTCCGTAAATCAGGTGAACGTGGGAAGCGGGCTCTCGGTCCAGCACCGCATGCGAAATGGACATGATGGGCGTGATGCCGCTTCCGCCGGCGATCAGCACGTAACTCGTCGAGCGAGTTTCGGAGGGGGCAAGCGTGAACGCGCCCGAGGGCCCGAGCACGGTGAAGGTATCGCCTACCGCCGCCTCGTCGTTCAGGTAGTTGCTGACGGTGCCCTCGCGGACGCGCTTGATGGTGACGTGCGGTGGGTTGCCGGGCAGGTTGGCGAGCGAGTAGGCGCGTCGGTACTTCTTGCCGCCAACGACGACCTCGAAGCTCAAGAACTGGCCCGGCACATGAAGAAGGGAAGGGCCCTCGAGGTAGAGCGAGACCGCTTCAGGAGTCTCTTGGACCACTCGGCGAATTCGTGCTGGGCGCCCCAACACCGGTGCATACCGAGGTCGCCTACTCCGTTCGATGAGCGGACTGGGCTCGTGGCCCGCCAAGCGCTGGCGAATGAAACGAATGTCGTTTCCGGCTTGCCGAAGCCGCTCTTTCAATCGCTGAGTCAGCCAATCTTCCAGCCTCATGAACCTACTCTGACGGGTCTTTCTCAATAGTGTCAAGCATCGCTAGACACTTTGCATCGATGCGCCATGGAAACCACATGAAACCGACTCGCGTGAGCCCCCACACGGCGCGGGTTGTCCTCGCTTCGGCGATAATACAATCATCGTTTATGCGCCTCGTCGATTCGCTCCTTGGCCTTGTGTTTGTACTCATGATCGGTTGTGGCGACTCCGATCCGTCCCTGTCCGATGTCGGTGATCCGGACGCCGGCGTTTTTTCCGACGCCGCCGTGGACACCTTCGATCCAGACGGAGGCTTGGAGCCGGATGCGACGAGTGCTGCCGACGTGGGGCAGGCGGACGTCGGAGTCGACGCCGACGTGCCCGATGTCTCCGGCGATGCAGCTGCCGATGCCGCTGCCGATGCACCGGAACTCGATGCGCCCGAACTCGATGCGCCTGAACGCGATGCCGATCTTGATGCTGGGCCGCTCACTGCGACGACCTGTTTCGCGAGCGAGTTCGTGACCCCTACCGAACTCGGCCCCGACTACGACGTTTTCGCCCCACGATCGGATCACACTGCAACGGCACCGATCATCAGGAGATTCGCGACGTGGAGCGCGTGGTGTTTCTCGGTGACTCCGTGACTGTCGGCACACCACCGACACGCGCCGAAGAGTTCTACCGCGTTCGTCTCGCCGACCAGTTGGCCGACCGCTTCGATCTCGATCGAAACGAAGGGTTGCTGCACGGGTTCGAGTGGGAACGCTGGAGCAACGTGAACATTTCCGATGGCGTGTCAATTTCTCGTACGGCGGGGGACTTCGCCAGCTGCGCGAAGTGGGGTGCGCGAAACGACGACCTGTTGCGAGACAGCGCACAGATCGAGGATTGTTTCCCGGTCGGAGACCGCGACCAGCGCACATTGGTCGTCATGACCATGGGTGGCAACGACATCTCCAACCTCACGCAAGACATGTTGGACGGCGGGAGCGTCGAGGACTCGTGGGCGCAGGCGCAGGAGGCTGTCGACTTGCTGCAAGCCGCCATCGAGTGGATCACATCGCCTGGACGCTTTCCGAACGGGGTCTACGTCGTGTTCGCGAACATCTACGAGTACACGGATGGAACCGGTGAGTTGGATTCCTGCTCAGGTGCCGCGTTGGCTGGGTTTGGCGGAGAGATTCCGAATGCCGATGCGCTCAAGGACATCGTGGTGTGGATCAACGAGCAGTACATGCGCATCGCGGTGGAAACCCGCACCGATATGATCTTCTTGCTCGAGAGCTTTTGCGGCCACGGCTTCAACGCGGACGACCCCAGCTCCCCGTGCTATCGCGGCGCCGGGACCGAGACATGGTTCGATCTGACGTGCATTCATCCCAATCCGACCGGACACGAAGAGATCACGAACCTCTTCATGTCCATCGTCGAGGAGTGAGCCACCGAGGAAAGACGGTGGATTGTACGTAGGCCAAGATGGTTTGATTGGAGAGGGGGGATTCGCAGTATCATCGAATCTTCACCCAACACCTATCGGGAGTCGACATGAAGAAGATCGTACTGGCTGCGATGGTCGCCCTTGTCCAGTTCCCCAATCTCACTTACGCGATCCCCGCATTTCCAGGTGCGGAAGGGTATGGCGCGGAGACAGTCGGAGGCCGAGGCGGCCGCGTGATCGAAGTGACGAATCTCGATGACTCCGGTCCTGGGTCGTTCCGCGATGCCGTCACCGCATCAGGTCCCCGCTACGTCGTCTTTGGGGTCTCAGGAATCATCGATCTTCAGAGCAATCTCGACATCCACGAACCGTTTCTCACGATTGCCGGGGAGACGTCGCCAGGAGGCGTTCTGCTCACCGGGCGGCGCGTCATGGTCAACACGCATGAAGTCATCGTCCGCCACATGCGTTTTCGAGTCGGATCTCATGCGATCGCTGGAGGTGCTGACGCCGAGACACTCGATTCACTGGCCATCGTGGGTCAGTACTGGTCGCGTGACGAGGCTTACAACATCATCTTCGATCACTGCTCGACGAGCTGGGGTGTCGATGAGACGTTCAGCATCACCGGCGGTGTCACCAACACGACCGTCCAATGGTGCATCGTATCCGAGGGGCTCAGCCATGCGGGTCATCCAGATGGAGAGCACAGCAAGGGACTGCTCATTTCAGGAAAGTTCGTCCTTCCGAACAGCCTTTCGGTACATCACAATTACATCGCTCACAATGTCGCGCGCAATGCGCTCATCTTTTCGCCGGAGGACGTTGAGACGCGCGTCGACTACGTCAACAACGTTAGCTACAACTGGAAAGGTGGTTTGGCTCCGATGGGTCAGGGGCCCGTCCAAGTCAATTGGGTTCACAACTACGCGCGTCCAGGGCCTGAGTCGCATGCCTACTCGTTCGAAGTCACGTTCGAGCCGCGACCGCCTACGTTGATTCCTTCGCCGCTCCTCTACGTCCAGGGGAACCTGGGCTCAACGCGAACGAGCCAGACCGACGACCATTGGAACGTTGGGGTGAGCTGGATGAACGAAGCACTCAGCAGCGATTGGCGTCGAGATACCCCCTGGCCTGCTCCGCCTCTGACCACCACCACGATGTCCGATGCGTACGCCGACGAGATCCTCGCGGACGTGGGCGCGAACCGGCCCGTCCGAGACGACGTGGATGCCCGAGTCATCGAGGATTTCATGAACGGGACAGGCACCTTTCTCGATAATGTGACCTTCCCGGACGACTTCCCGACGTTCGCGACCCCTGCACCGCCAGTCGACGCGGACGGTGATTTCATGGCGGATAGCTGGGAGATGACGGAGTTCGGCGACCTGAGCGAATCGGAAAACGGCGACGACGACGGTGACGGGTACGAGAACATCGAGGAGTACTTCCACTCTCTTGCGGGCACACCTGCAGCACGTCCACCGCCCACCGATGGCGGCGTCGGGACCGATGGCGGCACCGAGAGCGACGGCGGCGCCGGAAGCGATGGCGGCGTTGCGGAGGACGGTGGTGACGCTGAGGATGCGGGCGCGGCGCTCGACGCCGGCGACGTTCCGGACTCGAGTGGTGGCTGTGGATGTGTCGTCTCCTCCAGTAGGAGTGTCCCGGTATCGCTGGCAGGATTCGCGCTCGTTGTTCTTGCAAGGCGCAGGCGGCATCGATGCAAGCCGAGCGCGGTAGGCCACAGTTGACGGTGTGAGTTCGTACGCGAGGGTCACCTGAAGTGAGTGACGAGAACTGGGGCGAGAAATCCATCGGATACGACCCGGAGATCTTGCGCCGTTTCGACGCGCGACCAACCGATGTGTTTGTCAACACCACGCCAAAAGCTGGGACGACTTGGATGCAGCAAATCCTCCACCAGCTTCGCACAGGGGGCGACGAGACATTCCGTTCGATTTACGACGTTGTGCCGTGGATTGAGTTTCCGGGAAAAACGTTGAGTACCGACGAGCGACTGGTCGCGTACGCAGCCTTACCCGATCCGAGAATCTTCAAAGCGCACCTTCCTTACGACCGTACGCCGGGCGTCGAAACCGCAAAGTTCATCATCGTGGGCCGCGACCCCCGCGACCGTTGCGTGAGCGCTTACCACCACATGCGGAACATGACAGATGACTTCTTGGAATGGTTGTCTGCGACGAAGCCTGAGAGTTTCGACGTCTTCTTCCAAAAGTGGATCGAACGACCTCGATACAACGAGCACGTTCTGAGTTGGTGGAAGCATCGAACCGATGACAATGTTCTGTGGCTGCGTTACGCCGATCTGAAGCGGGACTTGCGTGGCGCCATCAGTGAGATCATCAACTTCTTGCAGTGGCACGTGGGCAACGATGCGATAGAGACGGCACTCTCGTTGTCGTCCTTTGAGTGGATGTCGAAGCATCGAGACAAGTTCACCCGCTTTTCAGGCAACGAAGAACCATCCTGGAAGCCGGGCGGCTTCGTTCGAAAGGGAGTGGTCGGCGACCATCGTCAAACACTCTCGGGCGAACAGGAGGCCCAGATTCTAGAGCAGTCCCGCCGAACCCTCCCCAGCGACTGCCTCGAGTTTCTAGGGATCAAGTAGCCGAGCGCGCCTCTAGAGCATCGGCGACTAAGACCTGACCGTCATAATAACTTGACATTTGCCTGGCGCTGATCCACGTTACCAGCTGACCGTCAGTATAACTTGACATCGCTGGCGCCGATTTGCGAGGCGTCAGTCGCACTCGCACTCACTTCTTGGCTTCGAGCTCTTCCCAGCGGGCCATCTTGGACTCGACTTTGGCACGGGTGCTTTCGAGCGCACGGATGTGCTCGGATGTGTCTTCGCCCTTTGTGTACGTTTCCGGATTGGCGAGCACGGCTTCCAGGTCGGATATCTTCGCTTCGAGCGTTTCGATCTCTCGCTCGACGTGCTCTAGCTCGCGTTTCTCTTTCGACGAGAGCCCTGCACGCGGTTTGGCCTTCTTTTCGCGCTTTGCGCGGGGTTTCTCGCGAACCTTTGGCGCTTCGCGTCCGGCGCGCAGCGAGAGATACGTGGTGTAGTTGCCGACGTAGCGCACGACCTCGCCGTCGCCTTCGAACGCGAGAATCGATGTCGCGATCCGATCGAGAAAATACCGATCGTGGGTGACGACCAGTGCGGCGGTGCCCAGCTCGAGCAGCATTTCTTCGAGCGATCCGAGCGTCATCACGTCGAGATCGTTGGTCGGTTCGTCCAAGATCAACAGGTTGGTGGGCTTCAAGAGTAGCTTTGCGAGCAGGACTCGGGCTTTCTCTCCGCCAGAGAGAGCCTTGACGGGCTGGCGCTGCTGGGCGCCGTCGAAGAGAAAGCGTTCGAGATACGCGTGCGCGTTGATCGTGCGCCCCGCCAAGTCGATTTGAGACGCGCCACCGGACACGTTCTCGAGCACGGTGGCCTCTTCATCGAGTCCTTCCCGGCGCTGCCCGAGGTACGTCATCTGTGTTCGTGCACCCAGCACGCGTCGTCCCGAGGTCAACGGCGTTTGTCCCAAAACCGCTCTCAATAGAGTGGTCTTGCCCGTGCCATTGGGGCCGACGATCCCAATGCGCTCTCCTTTGGTCAGCGCGAGCGTGAGACTTCGGATCAACGTGCGCTCTTCGATGTCGATCCGCGCGTCGTGTAGCTCGAGAATCGTCCCACCGCTGCGTGTTGCGTCGACTTCGAGGCGGACGGCCCGTTCCTTGAGCGGCCCTTTTTGATCGCGGGCGGCCTCGGCACGCCCGACGCGCGCTTTCTGTTTGGTCGACCGCGCCTTGGGGCTGCGTCGTAGCCATTCGAGCTCCGTGCGCAAGAAGTTCTGGCGGTTCTTTTCGGTGCGTGCCTGGTGTGCTTGCCGCTCGGCCTTGGCTTCCAAGTAGGCTCGATAGCCGCCTTCGTAGAGGTGCAGCTCCCCACGATCGAGCTCGGCAGTGCGATGGACGACGCGATCGAGGAAGTAGCGATCGTGCGTGATCACCAAGAGCGCACCCGGTTGCTCCCGCTGAAGGTGCACTTCGAGCCATTCGAT